>SCDY01000689.1:0-86752 GCA_004143825.1 Drosophila micromelanica | reverse complement strand
CAAAACTTAACCGATTTTCATGTTTGATGGCATTTTCTTCATGATTTGTCATCTAGATTGATTCTGCATTTAAAATATATGCATTTTTGAAGATAAAATATTTTTGAATTTTTTGGTCAAAAAATCATGTACTCCCCCCTTATGTATTTTTGAAAAATTTTTTTTCGAAATTTAAAATTCCAAATTTACATTTTTAATTGATTGTATTTGCCTTAATTAGCATAAAAACAACATTTGGGGTGATTCTGAGAGGGTCAAATTTGTGGTCAAAATTCATGCCAAAATTGACAAAAATTTTATTTTATTATTATTCTGTTTACTATAGTTATTATTTTTTGTGTCTACAAACAATGCTACAATGGATGTTGCTGACTGGCTGCGAGGTTCTCACTTATTTTATCTGGAGGTACAGTCTGTCCGTCTGTCAGTTTTTGTGCCATTTTGGCCATTACATAAGCGCAGAAGGCCCAAGCTAACTCGACGGTTCAAGACGGCTTTCGTGTCGCTGACTGTCAAAATAAGAACAACAACAAGGAACTGCAAACTTAAACACTTAATCTTTTCATTTAATGTTAATTTGTTTGTTTTTATCGACATATTTTTTGTTGGGGCGTGCGGTCGAAGACGTGGGCGGGGGTTTGGGCGTTTGTGGGGGAGGGGGGGGGGGGTACATTTGCCACCCTGCCAAGCGCTGGGGCAAATGGCAAATGCCGTTAAACGCGCGGCGCTTGTTACGACAACAAAATAATTTTACGTTATGACAAATTGCTGCCAATCAACATAATTCTGCGGCAAGCTAAAAAAGGGGGCAGGGTGGTGAGGGGGGTGGGGATAAGACGACGGTGGCAGCAGAGAGAACGCGCCGAGCTTGTGCGCTGACACGCCCCCAAAATACACTCAGACCACAGCCCAGTTTCGGCTGCGCCCTTGCCTGATTAAAACCCACCAAAAGGCAGCGAAAAGTGGGTGGGGCAGGCGCAAGGGCATTGCAGTGTGTGGCGGGGCCTGTCAGATCCTCAACCACATCGCTGCAAATACTTGGCTGGGTTTGTGGCTGTAAAGCTGATTATACCCTATCCCAACGCCAAAGTGAGGGTATGTACGAAACTGTAGGGTAAAGCGTATATATAGCTTCTATATAGACTCTAAATTTTAATCAGATTTTCAAAATCGAATCGGTGCAGGCTTGATCAAGTAATACAAATTTTTGGATTTGAATAAGTATTTTTTTTTGCTACATTCTTAAGACTAACATAACTATTTATAAGAAGAGAATAATTTCAAGCCAAATTTAAATGATCCAGAATAATAAGTTAATGAGTTACAAAATTAAAATTAAACCCAATTTTATAATGAAAATATTATAGCTTGGGCTTAAGACAAGTATATATAAATATTTTAAATAAAAACTTACAAAAAAGAGTATGAATATGTTAATTGAAAACAAAAAAAAGAGTTATAAAAATTAAAAAAAAAAAAACAAAAAACAATAAGGAATTTAATAAATATACAATAATAAAGAAGATGATTTCTTATAAACTCAAAAATTTCAAAAAGCATAAATTCACTTGTTCAAGCAACAATTAATTCAAATTCTTTTCTATTTAAATAACAATGAAAAATTGAATTTAATTAAAATTTTTTTTGTTGAGCTAATTACGATATAAATATTCTCTTTAAATATGAATTTTTGTAAAAAGTTGTATATATCTAAATGTTCGAGGATATTTCACAGTTGTGCATCTTCAGTTGGAGCTTGCGTACTTGGTGTTTTTTTGCAATTTTTTTGTTATTTGTTCTTTTATTTTTGTTTGTGTTTTTAAGAAATGTCATGCCTCGCTGGCGCTGCTCACTTTAACGCTCATTGCTATTGCCACGCCCACTCATCAGTGCGACGTTGCTGGCAGCCGCCATAACAAATTGTTAGGCTATGACCTCGAAAACAGTTGGCAGTTGTCTTCGATACGTACACCCGCACCACCCCGCACCACCCGCACCACCCTATCCTACACCCACTCGGCCAACGGGTTGATTCAGCAACTTGAAACTTGGCCCAAAAGTTAGCTGCTCACTTTTGCAGGCAGGCATCCAATCTGCCCCGCACCCCGTTCGGGCCATGTGTCATAACTTCTTGCTGGCCAAGTTTGTGGCTCGTTTTTTGGCTTTCATGTGATAATTGCGGCGCATGAATTACAATTAATTCGTGACGATTCGTGCAAGAGCCTGCCGCCCAGGTAGTGGCAGCCAGACAGTGGCAGCCAGAAGTAAAGCAACGTCCGCGTGTCGTTAGCAGCGCCTGTTTATTATTCCGTTAATTCCCTCTACCCTCTACCCCCCAGCCAACCAAACCAACCCACCCAACCACCCAATGCTCCTGGCTGGCAACTCTTTCCGTTTATTGCGGGTCCGCGACATGCAACGCGGCGGTGACATCGCCAAAAGCTCAACCGGGCTAACCAGCCAACTAACCGGGCCAAACCAAACCCGAACCGAACCAAACCGAACCGTAACCAAAACACGCACACTTTGACGTGGCTCCTCGAACCTCGTCGACAAAAACTGAACTTTAGTAAAAACTGCCGGAGGTGGGGGCTGGCGCAAATATCCTGGCATGGTTGGTTGGTTGGAAGGACGGACTGTTGTCAGCACCAGGCAACAGGACAACGGGCCTTCGAGATCACAGCTCATATTTTTTTCATAATTTTTTAATGAACTCTAATTGCCGAAACAATAATTAAATTTAAATTCATTAAACTTTCACACATCAAATAAACATAAATATTTGAAATATTTATAAACAATCTCTCGGAACTCCAAAAAAAAAACGTAGTAAAAACTCAACCGAATTTCATGTTTGACGGCACTTTGATTATGTTTTGTACTCCAAATTAATTTGGCACTTAAAAAATATATCTGTATATATTAATTCTTTGTTAAAAACTCATTATCGAAAAAAATAGTTTTAAAAAATGTATGTTGAATTTATAATATTAATCGATAATCGATAAAAGTTCTTTACAAGTCCAAATTTGTTGTCAGTTTTTCCCAGATTTTTGCCAACAAATTCAACTCCTCACTATCCATTAATGTTATCGATTATCGATTAATATTATCGATTCAGAACCGATTTTCGTGCTTGATGACATTTTGGCCATGACTCTAAGTTGGCATTTAAAATAATATTTTTCTGTAAAAATATTGATTTATATATAAGTTAATTTGCTATTAATTTAAATAGATAATAAACATTAAATTTTTATTATTATAAACTCCAGCTTTCGTTGTGAATCTTTTTATCTAAGTTCATTGCAATAAATTATAAATTTTTCTCCAAGCATATCTTGCTTTCAAACTTTCCTAAAGCCTTTCGTTTCGACTATTTTCATATATATTTGATTTTATCCTTTTTCTTAGTTGACAGCCCGTTAAGTAAGTTTACCGCAAAAGCGCAATGTTTTTATTACATTGGGCACAGCAGGTGCTTGACTGTCCCCCCATTTAATATCTGGCTTCCTTTCAAGTGAGAAAATGCGTTAGTAATTGCTGTAAACGAGCCAACTCATCTTCGCCAGCAATCAGCTGCCTTTTGTCCTGCCTCCAACAGGGCTTTAACTTCATAATCCGATGCCAAAGTCACTGGCCAAGAAAGTTGCGCAAATAGGAAAATGCTGTGGTTCCCTTCTTTTTTTTTGTTTTTAATATAACCAACCGCAAATAACATGTTGCATACCCCTTGCAGCACCTCGCCTCTGCCCGTAGGTCTGGGAAACGGAGCTGGAGTCCAACTGTGTGGGGTAGCTGTGATAATTTGGGTGCTGCGGCAGTCACCACGGGAAATGCAATAATACATCCGAAAATCAGTTGTTATTATTGTTAAGCGTAAACGATCCATCCGACCATCCAAGCATTCGAGTCCGCACCCATCGCATCCTTCTTAGGCATAATCACAGTAATCATAAGCCAGTCAGCCAGTCAGCCAGTCAGTTCGGTTAGTTCACGGCGAGAGGGTTGCTAATGCATCCCCCACCCCAACCCCTGAGCACCCCATCGACTTCCTCGGCTCGTTGTTGTTTTTTTACGCTGACTCAATAGAAATGTTTTGTGCAATTGCGGCTCATAAAATCACAGCGGGTTAGCGTCTGGCGAAAAACCGAGAAACCGAAATCCGAATCCGAATCTGAAACCAAAACCAAACTGAAACTGAAACTGAAACTGAAACCGAGACAGCATCTTTAACTGAGCATATCGAAGCCAAATGCAAAACGATGACAACAGCAATCAACATGCGCCCACCCAAAAACAAAATAAGGAAACAAAGTCGGAATCGGAATCGGAATCGGAACAGAGCAACGGGAGATCCGAAATGCCCGACTCCACAAAAAATGCTAATTGGGTGCGAAAGTTCTCTAAGTTCTCGCACACGAAAAAAAGTCGCAGGGAGGCAACAATAAAAAAAAGGGTTGAATGAAGGTGCTTTTCACATTTGCTGATGAGTATGTATATATATATATATTTCTTTTTTTTCTTTATAAAAAATTTGACTATTTAAACAGAAAGTACTCGCAAGCTAGTTAGATTCTTTGATGTCCAAAAATCGGAATAAAAATAAAAATGAAATTCAAGTTTAAGATGGAATAAAGTTAATTAGGTGTTCAAACTAAATACTTAAAAAACAAATATTTTTAAAAGGGGAAAAATATAATTTTAAGGGTTTTTTCTATTTAAGGAAAGAATATTTCATTTCTGAGTACTCTTGGAATTTCATAAAAATTCAAAAAAATTGTTCTGAGTTAAGATTAGATTAGATATTTGTCGTGCCATTAGATTTTTTGCCTAAATTAGAATATTTCGGATTTTAATAAAAATTTGGAGTGTTTAAATTAAATACCTTGAAAATGTCTAACATATATCTGATATAGTTATATACTAATGGTCACTTTTGCAATGTACAAAATCTTTATAAATTAAAATAATTAATTCGATTTAAGTTTAACTATTGAAACAGCACAAAAAGTTAATATAATTGAGATGGCTAATAAATATAAGGGTTTAAATGAAACGAAAGTTGCTCAAAAAAAGAAACTCTCTCTTTAATTTTGAGTAATCTCGAATGCTGATGACGCACGTACACAGTATCAAGTGCCCCACCGAAATCCGTAGATCCCTCTGTAACTCAAACTCAAACTGGCTGCCCCCCCTCCCACTCCGCCGCCATGACCCGCTCAACCCGCTCGCCGCCCACACAACATGGAGCACAGTTAGTTAAGGGGCACGTAATCCATTTGTTGTTTGCATGTCCAGCTCGGGGTAAGGCAGCATCCAAATTCCCGGACCCCATCCCGCGACCTCTTCCCTCGACCCCGTCCCTCGACTGGCGACCCTCGACTTGAGTCGTGGGGCACGTTGTGTGTGCTTTGGACACAACTCAATTGGTTGAATTGTGTGCGAGTGTGTGTGTGTGTGCGAGTGTGTGTGTGTGTGTGTGTGTGTGTGTGTGCGTTTCTGTGCTCTGTTAATGATGAGAGGCCACGGAACGAGTTAGCTGCCATTCTGGCCAAAATTCTCTGCTGCTGCTGCTGTTTGCTGTGCAACTGACGGACTTGCCACATGATGTGACGAGTGTGTGTGTCTGTGTGTGTGTGTGTGTGTGTGGGTGTGTGCTCGTGCCCGAACACATTTCCGCTGCAGTTAGCGGTGCCTCCGTCGAGGATGAGACATTTCAGAGGACGACTTGCAATTTGAGCGCTCGGCTGGCATATTAATGGGCTTTAGCTGACTGGCCAACTGCCTGGCCGGACACCAGACAGGGGGACAGGGTTACCATGTGGGTGTGTGTCCAGTATGCGACCACATCATTCGCATATGCGTGTGGAACTCCGGCCTCAACGTCGCAGTCTCCGACTTGGTTGTTGTTGTTGTTGTTGCCGCCATTTAGTTCATTAGAGCAAAAATGTTGCGATTCTGCACGTAAGCCAGAGAAACCAGCGAAAAGGGAGAATCCTAGAATGGGAGAATGGGGCGTGGGGGGTGTGGCGCTGCTGTCACTTAACTGCGCTGTCCAGCTGCCCAACTACTCAACTACGCATTTACGTGATTAATCCGTTGGCCACGTGTGTGTGTGTGTGTCTGATGTGTGTGTGTGTGTGTGTGTGTAAAGGACATACATATGCTTCCAAGTCATGCAAAGCGCTCGAACCGTTTTAATTACCCAACGACATTTTTGAATTGAGAGTGCAAAATGCACTTCAAACTATGCTCAAATGCCACATGCCACATGCCACATGGGGCAAATTCATACATGCCACATATTTATATCCAGCTAAGCTTACAATAATTCGCCCTGAATTCGCTGGTAACTTTTTGAATATTTCCTTCTGTCAAAAGTGAGCACAAAAATCTACAATTCTTAAATAAATTATTTATGAAATAAGCGATTGAAATAATGTTGCTGAGAAACTTAAATTAGCAAAATAGATGGAAAGAGAAAGAGCGAGAGAGAGAGAGAGAGAGAGAGAGCGAGAGAGGGGGCGAGCGAGAGAGAAGGATAGAATGATAATAAGCGAATGGGAGGAAGAGCGAAAGTAAGAAGAAGAGAGAAATATATAGAGAGGTAGAGTGAGCAAGAGAGAAAAATAGAGAGAAAATACGGAGAGCGAGAGAGATAGGGAGAGAGTAACGAAGTACAAGTACGAGAGAGTAAAGAATGAGGGAAAGACTAGGAGAGTGAAACTGTAAGAAAGTAAAATGTGAAGAGAGAAACTGAGAGATTAAAAACGAGAGAGAGTTAGAGGACTACTCACCTGTTTAAAAAAAACACAACACACACTTCTCTGAAAATACCAGAAGTCTGCAGGCATTACTTGAATTCATGAGAATCGCAGAGAGGGGTGCAAATTAACATTTGACTGAACATTTTAACATTGCCAATTTGCATCGAGGTTTTTATTCCTTTCCTGTACCTAATACTGAACTAAGCAAATAAGAAAACTTGCCCCATCTGAAGTCGCTTCAATTGTGTTTGGCTAAAATTTATTGAAATGCGGAAAGTCTGTTAATGATTCCCGATTCCTATTTTCACTCTTGCTTACTTCTAAATGTAAAAATCCAGAAAAGCAGCTAAACCATTTGACGATTGATGCCGAGCTATGGGCCAAGTTATTGGCCGAGTGTCAGGCGGAAACATTTGGCCAGAGGCGCTTCGCCGAACGAGCTACGTGTCGCCAATCAGGTGGATGTGGATGTGAATGTGGACCTGCTGATTTGGTAGCATGACCCGCAGCAATTCGCAGTAATCGGCAGCAGGCGCGTGGATAAAGTCAACCTTTTGATAACAGATTCAACTGTTGACTCGATTTGCAGTTCCGCTGAAATCGAGTCGCATTTCAAAACCGAAGTGGGACAATTAACGATTTTCTACAATTTATCGATTAAAATAAATCTCTTCTTGTGCGTTTTTCTGAAACTCTGTGCGGGATTCTAAGTGTTAACGCCAGAGATCAACACTTGGAGTCGATTGTTGTTGTTGTTGTTGTTGTTGTCGCATTGTTCTGCTTGCGAACAGATATTTAGCCCCAGTTGGGCCGCCCGTCCGTCTGGCCGAGCGACTTATCAAGCTGACACCCAACAACTGCAAGAAATTCCAAACAATTTCAATGCCAATTCGAATTCAATTTCAATGGGTGCCGGACGGACTTGAGAGCAGCCTTTGGTCTGCTGATTAAAACGCCCAAAATTCAAAGAGTGCCACCTTTTGGGCATTGTGTTAAAAAACGGCATTTCGTGCTAAAAATTATAGCCGGGCCAACTGACATAACCGCAGTTGCTGTCGCATGTCGCAATTCGCGGCATTTTGTGGCAGCGTGTGAAAGAGCCGTCAGGTGCGCCGGTCAACGGTCAAGATTAGTACGCTGCTCTCTCTCTCTCTCTCTCTCTCTCTCTCTCTCTCGCTCTCTCTCGATTACTCTACGGTCAGCGAAGCATTTAACCAAACTAATTTTCCCATTAGGACCAACACTTTGAGCACGTTTCGGGGCACATTAAACAACACGTCGACAAAATACCGCAAAAAAATAAGAGAATAAAAAATATACTGCACACTCGATCGAACCGATCAAGCGCAACATTTGCCTAGCCAGCCCTCAGCACTCAACTGTTCGTCGTCCGTCTGTCCGTCTGTCCGTCTACCTGCCTCTGTGTTTTAGTGTTGTAGTCGGCTAATTGATCGGTTCCAAATGGTCGATCGCACGTAACAGCCGCATATGTGATCGCTGCGCGCGAAATATAGACAAAGAGACGACATTCGGCTATGCGATCGTATCACGCGATAAGCCACTCACTCTGTTCTCTCACTCACACTCTTCTCCCCTCCCGCCTCCTGTCGCGAAAGGACATTCTGAAAAGGTAGCCAGAACTTGGCCAATTCATTGAAGCGTCGCGCGTTCAGTTTGATCAAATGAAATGTGCTTCGCTATCGAGCATTAGATCAGTGATCAGTTCCGTGGTGATCTTCGTCGCTCTTCATTTTCAGCACAGCTTATTGCTGATCATCAGAGTTGATCATAAACAAAAGTTGAGTTTCTGCAGCTGATCTTGATTTTCGGTTGATTTTCTTTTCACTTTTACCATTATTCATTATTCGAATAAATTCTTAAATTTAGTACTAAATAGCTTAGAATATGTTTTGTAAAAAATATAAAAAAGTATAACAAATATTTGAAACAGTTTTTTAAACATTTATCAATTAGTTTTAAAACTGATCTTAATCCTTATTTGGGCTGCTCTAAAAATTATCCTGAGCTTGTGTTGATTGATTTCTGGAATTTCAGCAATTTCTGCACTTTAGCTAATTTGAAACTTATTTATTAAGTGATTTCTGAGCTGATCCTTAATTAAGGCTGGAATCCTTTCTCATTAGAGAATTGCTTTGCGAATATTGAAAACGCATTAGTCTGATGGCTTCATCCCGGATGAGGACATCTCCACCCTTGCGAGCCACCCTCTTTAGCACTGTCGCTAATATGACACGACAATCAACAGACAGCTCAGCTCAGCTCAGTTCCATGGATGTGGATGTGGATGTGGATGTGGTTCGCACCCTCAGCGTGTTTTTTTTTTTTTTTTGGCAAATCGTTGTAATTTACGAAATTGACACTCGAAAGATTCCCCGCAGCAATTAAACTGCAGAGCCCATATGGACTGGACCTTGTTGGTCTGGTCTGTTGTGGGTTAAACTGAAGGCGGCGCAATTTGTCACACGATAACATAAAAAGTGCCAATTGCAGTCGGCTGCACTGGCCAGCGAGGGGTCAGCGCGGGGTCACAGCGGGGTCAGCTGTGCTTGTGCAAATTAAATAAACTCTAATGTCTTTAATTTGTTTGAGTTGCGACCACTCAACTGTGCAACTGCGCTCGCACTATCATATATTTATATATATATGTGTATATATATATTTGTACCCCGATTCGAATTCGGAATTCGAATCCAATCTTCGATAGCTGGCATAGCAATTTCGAGTCCGATTCCGATTCCGAGTCGGTCGCATGCCCATAAATTTCGTATTAAATTGAGTGTTAAATGCTGGACGCAGCCGCCCCTCACCCTGGCCCCGGCCCATCTCCAGTTAACCCACCCCCCCCCTCGTTATTTCCCCTCGTCTCTTGCTGGTGGCAACAAATGCGTCCAATGTGCAACCGTGCGCGTAGTTCCTTGCAACCTCGCTGCTGCTGCTGCTGCTGCTTCTTCTTGCCACAATTCGTCAGTTGTAGCCAATTTATTATGCCCAATTCTTAGTTGTCGTTTTCTTTATTGCCTCGTGTTGTTGTTGTTGTTCCTGTTCGTCTTTCCTCTTTCCCCGCCTGCTCTTTGGCACAATTCGAACTGAGACCGAAATCAATAAGTTCCATATATTCCCATCTCCTAATTCGGCGGTGGACAGACAGACAGACCGAGCAGAGCGGACTTGACAGGCATAATCTCTCTCTGAGTCTAATTGAATTAAAATCGATGCCGCATAAATAACTTATTAATTGAGTGCAGTATTTGTAAAAAAATAATATTATTACAGCCAAAAAAAAAACAAACAATTTAGAATTTTTATATAACTTTTTTTTTTATACATTACAAAATGTTTTCTAAGTATTAAAAGCATAAAAACTGTAAAATCTGAAGTTTGTTTAGGGTATCTTAAAAATTAATTCAAATATTTATCTTAAAGATACAATTCAAAATTCAGATATTTCAATTGAAATTAAACTCAATTTTGTAATATTTGATCAAGTTATCTAAAAAGTAAATACAGCAACTATATGATATAAAATATTAATGTAACAAAAATGTAAACATAAATTTAACAGTGTTTAAATTTGAAAGCGAGAATCTTTATTAAGATATTTCGTTGCACATCGAACTTTAAGCTAAAGAGAAAAACAGACTAAAGATAAAAATCGTCAATGAAATTATATTTTCTAATAAGAATATATTATTCAAAATTTTAAATTATATATAATATGAATATTACACCATATATATAAATATTAAAAATTTATGTGTACTAATAATTAAATACAATAAGCAAGAAATCAGTGCTGTTAGCTCGAATTCAAATAGAGCCTAAGCTAGCGTAAATGTGGGTAATAAAAGAATGCGCTTAGAACCAGTAGCACATTTGTGGAGTGCGCGTAATTATTGGGCTCGCTTTGCATCCGGAGCGCAGAAAAGTGTTCCGTGTGAGCTGGCTGTTAAGTGGAGGCAGCTTGGTCAAGTCAGGTTCCAACCTGCTTGAGCATGTGGAGACATCTTTGAAGACCGCAGGCACTCGCAATTCCCATTCCAATTGCGAAAACCAATTTTAGCTACCGTCTCAATTGCGCTGAGCTGGTCAAGCGTGGTCAGTGGAGGAGAAGGAGGAGGAGGCGGCGAAGGCGGAGGCAATTGGCGATTGCTGACGACACCCAATAAACACCATCCAATTACATATTGTGTGTGTGTGCGTGTGTGTGTGTGTGTGTGTGTGTGGTTGCTGTTTGACCGGGTTAACAACAGATGCCAACAATCAGCGGAGGTTAACGCTGATGAAATAACACAGACAAAGGCTGGCTGCCTGGTAATTTCCCATAAAAGTATTTGAATGTCGTGTAAAGTGTTAAATTGTTTTAAATTTTTGTTCATCTGTTGTTGTTGCTGTTGTTGTTGGCTACTGTTCGGGTCAATACAATCACATAAGTCCCAGCGACGCGGCGGTAATTTGAATAAAATATGCAGAGACACCGAAGGCAGCTGGCGAAAAGACGGGCCTAAAGAGGGGGTGGGGGGCTACCAGGTACCTGGTTAGAATTAACAGGCACTGGCTACTGTCTGAAAGCCGTCGTCTGCTTTGGAGGATGCTGCCTTCAAAGCCAGCCGCCTTTGGGTGTCGCTTGGAATTTTAAACGGAGCAGCTTCGATAAAGTTCTCCTCCAGCAGCGCCTCCTCGCATCGGATTTTGTGTGCTGTTTGTTTTTTTTTTTTTATTTTTTGCTGTAGCTTTTAAGCTCAGCATTTGGAAATGTTGGGCAGAACAAAAGAACTGGGGCTGCTGATGTACTGATAAATATCTGAAGTGCTTTATATTAATTTACCATTTAGCATATTTATCACTAGCGTCGATAGCGCAGAAAATCGATAATTGATGGTGTTAAATATCGATTTTGGTAAGCTATCGTTTAAAGATCATTGATATATTTGAACATGCTTTCTATTTATGATCAATTAATGACGCACTGTATCGATATAATCGTAAGCTTACCCAAAATCGATAAGTTTTAAAATGGACTCGCATAGATAGTGCAGTAAATCGATAAACCCATATTATTGATGGTGCTAAATATCGATTTTGGTAAGCTATCGATTAGAGATTATTGATATATTTAAATATGCTGTCTATTGATGATCAATTAATGATGTGTTGCATCGATATAATCTTATTTTTGTATTGAATATCGTTTATCGATTGTAGTAGACTTACCCAAAATCGATAAATTTTAGAATCGAAACGCAAACAATTTTTTATAAGCTTTCAATAAACTTTCAATAAATTCGATGAATTACTAAATCAGTATATATCGATTACTCATTCCTTAGTGTTATCGATGCAAGCTGGGATAAACTTAGAACTTGCTTTAGAGACATATCAAATATGTGGCACGTTTACAAACACCAAGATCTCAGCAGCTGCCAGTCCCGTTAACTGTTTAAGGCCAAATGCCTGAGGAATTGGCAATTGACACGAAAATCGCTGCACAGAATGAAAAAACAAAAAAGAACAACAAGACGAAGGCAAATCAATCAAAGTGACGACAAAAGGCGCTGGACAAGTTGCCGGACAGGTGGTCGAAGAGGTGGAAAAAAGCGTGCCTGACGGAGGGGGAGGGGGGAGGGGGGATTGGCGGATTGGTGTAGAAGGCGCAGTTTGGTGCCATTTATTGTGGCAGCCGCAAAATGTCAACTGGCTTTGCATATGGAAATTGGATAATGGCCAAGCGACCCGCTGCTGTCAATAAAGGGTGGAGAGGGGGGAGGGGGGGGGGGGGCGGACAGTTAACAGTCGGCAGCAATTTGCCATGAAATGGATGCCAATGGAGACGAATCGAATCGAAGCGAATGCGAATGACAATAAAATAGAGCCTACAGCTAAAATGCAACTGCTCAGCATTTAATAAGCTAACCTGATGAGGTGGTGAAGGGGGGAAGGGGGTAACAGTTGGTGGCACAATGCCACACCAAAGCACCACACATCATTTTAAACGGGAAGGGGGCGATGGGAGCGGGCCTCTCTTGCGGCCAACCATCAAAATTGACCGCTAACTGATTTTCAAATTTGCGCCCCGAACAAAGCAGTCAACAGGCCAAAGCGATAAAGTGGGTGGGGGGCAGGGGGCTGGGACCGCACCTACGCAGCTCGTTACAGCTGAATGAAGAGAGCAGGGGAATCGGTTATTGCCGTGTTGTGGAGGTCGGGGGCGGGGATGGGATTTGGAATTGGAATTGGAATCGAGTCTGCGCTTTTTGGTAACTCAACTTCCGGACAACAGCAGCCGCATTGGCAGCAACCACAAAGGCAATTTAATCGAGCATGACTTTTGGTTAAACTTGTAGCGCAACGCCTACAGGGAGGAGCAGGGGAACGAGACGGGGTTCGGGGTGATCGGGGTCTATTGCCGGATGTAGGGAATTTTAATTTGTCGCGTTGTTTAAACGCGAACGGCGCTGCTGGCGACAGGCCATTGCCATAGTCCAATGCACATGGAAGGGGCGGGGGGGAGGTGGGCTGCGGGAATAGGCTAGGTGTGGGCTGTGTTGGCGTCTTTGGTTAGCGAGGTAGCCCTTTAACACCGCCAATTCTGGCGTCAGCGCATCCAAATAATGCCTGGCCGATTCTTAGATGAGCCCATCATTTTGTAATGCAGAATGACACAGTTAAAATCCTTGCGAATCAAACGCACCAAGTCCTTTGACAATCTGCAAGCATTTAACCGAGTTCGAGCTATGTTATTTTCCAAAAAATCCTGCGAACCGGTTACACAATAATTACCCAAAAAGTTTCTCCCGAAAAGAATAAAAACTAATTTGTTTACTTTTTCATTTATTTTTATTATTTATTTCTCTTTACATCCTTATAATTGTTTTTATATTAATATTATATTTGTATTTCGCTTATGCTGTATTCCTGACCTTTTTTATTTCTATTCTAATATTTCAATTTCTTACTTAATCTGATTATTATTATTTTATATGCAAATTTTAAACTTAAATTGTAAACTTAAAAACTAAAAATTATTAAAATTTAATTCAAATAAATTTTTGCTTATCAATTTATCAACCAATCGGATTTCTCCAATATTAAAAGACATAAAGAAAAAACATAAATTAGTGATATATATCTCTCCCTAATCGGACTACAAATGGCCAGGATATAGCCATTTAAAGACCTTTACAAAAAGTAAAACTCGCATATCTCGGGCAAAAATTGCCGTATATTGGAATAATATACATTTTTAGACTCGTACCAACCAGGACCATCGAATGGCATTCAGAAATTTTAATTTTAAATTTTGACCATTTTTGACAAAAAACACAAGGGGTAACATCACAACTTTTGTCAAAATCGCGAAAATTTTAAAATTGAAAATTTTAAATGGAGATCGATTCTATGGACTTTTAAGAGAATTATGAGACATATCTTTTCTAAATCTGACTACAAATGGCCAAGATAGAGTCACTTAAACATTCAACAGAGGCAGAGGACATTAAAATTGTCCTGTGAGTTTCTGAGACATCAAGAATTGTGTGTTTTTGGCAAATTGAATTTTGACAAGCGTCCGGTTCTTAGATTTTTAAAATTTGAATTAATAGAGTTGGTTCTTGCGAATCTAACGTCCTTTGCAAATCTGCCAGGATATATCTAATTAAGAGCCATTTTTTTTTAAAAGGACATTTTTTTATAGCCATATCTCAGTCATATCCGTAAGGATCCTAGAATGATATACCTTTTTTGAACTCGAAGAAAGCAGGAGTAACGATTGGCATTCAAGAATTTTCAGGATTTCCACCGAAACTAAGGGGGGAGATCAAAAAATTTCCGATTTTCATTTCTTGTTTGGCTGCGCTGGTTTTAAATTGTTGGGTGGTTTTTATTATGCGGCTGCTCAACTCCTCTCCCTCGCACTCACTCTCTCTCTCTCTCTCTCTCCCTCTCTCTGTGTCTCTCTGTCGCCCTCTCTGTCTGTCTGGCCGTGTGTCCGTGGCACGTTATTTATGGTCGCGCATTTGCATTTTGATGGTTAGCCCCTGCCCCCTGCAAAGGCACCCTTAACCCTTTTGTGCGCCCCACACACACACACACACACACACACACACACACACACACACGTACAGGTGTGTGTGCGAGAGTTGTTTTTATGACCATTGTAACCGAAAAATTGAAAACAAATTTCCACGTATTGATGGGCGCAGTTTAACGGGGCAACCAGTCAGCGGTCTCACGGCACTATGTAGGTGTGTGTGTGCGTGTGTGTGGGGGGGAGGGGGGAGTTCTGCCTTTTTCGGTTGCGCATGAGAAGATAATCGTAAAAAGGGAAATTGCGCTTATAAAATGATCAAAAGCGCGCACGAAACGACAGCTCAGAGTAGGATACAAAAAGTTGATGTTGTGCGAACGTGTGTGTGTGTGTGTGTGTGTGTGTGTCGGTGTGTGTCTGGTGTGTGTGTGTGTGTTTGTTGTTGTTGTTTAAGCTGGCATGTTTAGCGCATGTTGTTGTTGTTGTTTAGGTTGATTAGGCCGCTAGGTGCTGACAGACGCAGCTTTTTGAGCCGCTTTTTGACTTTTCGATTTGTGTGTGTGTTTTATTTATTATTTTTTTTTGTTTTATTTTGATACGGATTTTATGGCGCCGCATGAAGTCGTCCACGTTGTTGTTATTGCTGTTGTTGTCATAAAAACAAAATGAAGACAAGAGGGACAAACAAAAAACAAAGAAAACATTCAGCGGGCTTCCTGCGGATTTGAGTGCACCTGTCTTTTCGGGCAGTTTTGAGAGCTGTTGCGACTCATTAGCCTAGGCCGCAAATGCATTAAATCGCCTCCAAATGCAACAGCCGCACATAAAAAGTATCTTTTACTTGCCTTGTTAAGACTAGTTCGTGCAACTACACTCGGAGAAAAATTACATTAAAGATGCAAGTTTCAATAACATTTTCATTTTGTCTAAAATCAACCAATATTTGATTCCCTAATAATTATTAAAAATTTATATGCTTGTATTGTGTTTTTTTGAGACTAAAATAAAAAATTCTTGTTTTTTTCGTTAAAACTTTAGCTAATTTTTCTGAACAAAAAATGTTGAGTGCAATTTTGTTATTTAATTTTTAATTTTTCTTCATATGAGTTTAGACAAAATTAGAAAAATATCTATATTTTATATAACTTTATTTCTAAAATATATATATTCTCATATGGTCTATGTAAACTACAAAATTACTTTGCTCTACTTTTTTATTTGATTTTTTTAATTAGTTATACCTATTCATTGTGAACGACATCGACGTTAATTTTGTGCATTATTTAATAGTGTTGTAGCTATTAAAACCAATTTATTTGTAATTTGCATAAAAGAGCACTTAAGTTTTTGCATTCACATCAAAAATGTGTATAATGATAATTTTTTAGTGGCTGTCATTATTTTGGCTCTTTTGTTGTTCACAAATCAAATCAGAAGAGGGGCGGGTTGGGGTGGTTGGGTGGGTGTTAAGGGTTACCTCGTCGTTGACAAGTTGAGCATTTTAATTGCTGCCGTGCGGACGCTTAAGTTAAATGTCAACAACGCCAACAACAACACAAACAACAACAAAAGTTGCAACTAGCAACATCACTGAAATTTCTGCGGCTGCAACCCCTTTTCAATTGTGGGCGGTGGGTGGGGCTGGAAACAAAAAGTCGCGTTGCACGCAACTGACTTAACTGCCTGTGCGTATCCGCAGAATGCGCTAATAAAATATGCATAACAAACTTGAGTCAAGCGGCACGCCCCCTCCTCCCCCCCCCCCACCCCCCTTCCCTACCCTTTGTGGGGTGCTGTCGCACGCAATGCGCTACGCACCATTGTGAAAGGGTTAAAAATCGAAAGTATGAAAACAATTTCGCCGATTTAGGTCCGTTGTTGCTGTTGCTGTTAAATTGTTGGTCGTTGTCACTGTCGCTGGTACTGTGACTTCTCTAACCCGTAAAACTATTATTATGATCATTATAGTTGCGACCCCCACCCCACTTTGTGTGTTGAACTTTCAGCCCGAGTCGATTTGGAAGCCATCCTCGGGGAACTTTCAGCACGCACTTTGTGGTGCTGTCGCGCTGTCTCATAAATGTTTTGGCAATAAAACGCAAGTTATGATAATGCACATTGACGGGCAGGCAGGCAACTTGTCACAGCCGAATGACATGCAGAAAATGTCAATTGATGACGAGAGCTGCGACAATAATGGGCGATTTGTTGTTGACTTCAACAAAAGGTTACGCGTACGCACATCAACTTTCCGGTTACCATTTGCGGATCCATAATGTGCTTGCATAACAACTAGTTGACAACTCGCTACTCGTTGAACCTAATGTGAGTGTGGCTAATTAACTTGCTGACATATTGTAAATTGTCACTCGCTGTATCGCTGAAAAATTTGTGTAAATAGTCACTTGATAGTTTTACTCGTTATGAATTCAATGTAGCGAGTATCTATTTGTATCGCTGAAGCATTCGTGTAAATCGTTAATCGCTACTTTTACTAGTTACGAATTCAATGTAGCGAGTAGCTAATTGTATTGCTTAAAAATTTGTGTAAATCATCACTCGCTAGTTTAAATAGTTACGAAATTAATGTAGCGAGTAGCTGTTTGTATCGCTCAAATATTCGTGTAAATCGTCAATCGCTAATTTTACTCGTTATGAATTCAATGTAGCGAGTAACTAGTTATATCGCTGAAATATCAATGTAAATTGTTAGTAACACATTTATCAATGTTGACACTCGCTACTTTTACTCAATTCAAATTACTCGTTAAGAATGTGACGAGTAGCTAATTTGCTCGCTAAAATATCAATGTAAATAAATGACTTGTCATTGAAAGTTGAAAGTTCAAGAAAAAAAGTGGAGTATAAAAAAGAACTTGAAGATGGTTTGCGACGAGACTGAAGCGTTAAGCGAGTATGATACAATTTCATAGGGAGTAGAGGCAAATTATGAAACATGTAGAAAATAATATAGCGAAATAACAGGTATTTGATGAGTGACAAGTAACTTTCAAGGTTTAAAGGCAACGAGTAGAGCAAATCGTTAGACATAATCGTTTGCCAAATGCTTTCTTAAATCAGCTTGTTATATTCTTTTACTCGTCCGTTAAGTTGCTCAAACATTTTGCGGAAGGTCTCACTCCCGCGCCGCCTGGTAAACAATCACATTAATCATGCTACAAATTGCCAGCTCGTAGCTAGGCGTAGCTAGCGTGGTTAAGGGGAGGGGAGGGGAGGGGAGGGGAGGGGAGGGGGACTGAGCCAAGTGTTGTCAACATCGCCATAACCCTTCAACGAGCATCGCCTGTTTGTGGCAGCAGTTGTGGCAGTTGTGGATGTGGCATTGGTGGCGACACTGGCGACATTGGTGACGGCAGCGGCGGCGGCAATTAATAATACGTAATTTATGCTCGGCATTCGGTTCACGTTTGACTTTTTGGGCCAAAACACTCAAACTTATTGACAGTTTTTCATGGCCTGTGCGTGGGCTCAACTTAAAGAAAGCAAGCAACATAAATAAAAAAAAGGGTTACGGCCCACGGGTTACGCGGTAACGGGTAACGGGTTGAGGGGTTAAAGGGGCTTCTGGTCGCCTTTTTATTGCTGCACTTTAACTTGCAACTCTTTTGCGCCTCTCCATTGAAGCGTTACAATTTACAACCACATGCGAGCCAACTCATGCGGAACCAGCTATTTGAACAGCTTTGGATCTGGCATTACGGGAGAAATTCTAAAGCCCGCCCGTATGCGGGCTGAACGCCTCAATTACCCGAAATTAGCTCTATCGATGATGGTAATCGTCTAGCCACAGTCTGTCCCACAGCCCTTCGCCGGGCTAATCCACAGCAGCAGTCAGTTTAATTTTTTTTTAGTTTTTTTGGCATTCGTGCCAAATTCTATTAGGAACTTGAACTTTCACTCACTCGAGCTTAACGCTTGGCTTAGCCGGGGGCTAACCGCGGCAACGATAAGCCCAAAATCGCTTAATCCAAATTGACTCGTTCCGCGAACCTGGCCGACAACGGGACTTGGCCCTGCCAAGAGATTACAAACTAAGCCTTTATTGAATTAAATGTTACACCTACAGCAACAGCAACAGGCAAACACACGACTTGAGTACGTTTAAAACGGGGGTTTTTTCTGTAGATAAATAAGTTCAAGGATCATCAAATATGAGAAAATATATGTAGATAAGATGTAATGCATGTAGTTTGTATATTTCATATTTTAGTTTACATTTTATTTTATGCTTATATTTTATTTATTTTATTTTATTTATATTTTATTTTATACTATTAACTAACAAGCTAGTAATTCTTTATTTATTTATTATTATTTAATAATAACTCTATGGTAATATTATCTAGTAATCTCGTTTTTGGAGAGTATGATGAATACATATTTTTCATAACAAAATATTTTATCTGGTTTTAGCCCCCATATTTTTGAATATCATATAGTATTCTATCACTATTGATTCTCCACCTTATTACTTAAAGCCGATGGTAATTATTATAAATATGTTTTTCTATCTATAATCAAGAATATAGTTCCAAAGATTTCGGCGAATCTTTTATATTTAGCAATACTTATTCTTCCATTGCTTTAGGTAGAATCTTAATACTTACTTTTAGGACAAGAAGCAAGTTTTTCGATTTTCAAAAATTCGTAACAGCAAGAAGACTATAACGCGTTGTAATTCGCAACGTGTTCAATTGCCAAGGCTCAGTTTGAGGATTTGGAATACTAAGAGGAAAGTCAACTAAATCAGGCGCACACTCCTTGAATTTGCGGCTTTATCTAATGGGGTAGGTGGGTTGGGGGATGCAGGGATATTGGGCTGCTTGCGGTTAATTGATATATTAATGTATCTGCATCTGTAGCTGTGTTAGCATCTAGTTGTAAATGTATCTGCATCTGTATCCATAGCTCCATTATTGTATCTGTATCTGTATCTGTAGCGCTGTCTGTGCTGCATTGTAGAGTCGTAGAGAGTTTGGTGGCATTTAATTATGACACCGCTTATTTGCACGGCTTTATTTGCGCATACAAAAGCATATATATTTATATATGTATATATATACTTACAGTGAAACCAGAGTTGAAAACAAATTGCGCTGCTCATTTCTGTAAATATTCTGTTTTTCATATTATTTGCCAATGTTGTTGTTGTACCCGTTTGTTTTTCAATATTTTTGTATTGTAAAGTGTCCTTTGTCCTGTTGGTTTGACAAATGCGTCGCCTTTGACGGCAGCTGGCGGGAAGAAATATGCATTAAAAAAAAAAACAAAAAAAAAAAAAGAACAAACAAAAAACGAGTAAACACAAAAAAAAAAAAATAGTTGATATTAAAACACGGTTATCTTGTTGCATGTATGTTGTTTTTTTTTCTGTATTTTTGTTTTTGTTGTTTTTACTTTTTATTTGTTTGTTTGTTTTTTTTAGTAATAATTTTTATTTAATTTCCTTTGTTTTGTTGTTGTTTAATTAATTTTAATATAATTGCAGTGACATGAGGTGTTGTTGCTTCATCATTTAATTTATATTTATTTATATATATAATATATATATATTGAAATTTAGTTATATATATATATACTATATATATATATATATTTATATAATGCTTCTTGTTCTTGTTTTTTTGTTTGTCGTGTTTTTGTATGCATTTAAATTTAATTAACTATAATTAATATTGCTTTTGCGTATAATTCATTCAAAAAACAGCTAAACAAACACAAAAAAAGAAATCAATTATATATAAAGGTATACATATATTTTTTTGTGTGTATATATATATATCGGTATATAAGGAAAACAAACTGCGCTACAATTTTTCTGTTTCTTCTTTTCTTTCTGTTATTTAGTTTTCTTTTTATTTCCTTTTGAATTTCTTGTGAATTTCGCGAATATTTGTTGCTCATGTGTATGTGTTTGTATGTGTGTGTATCTGTGTTTATGTGCTTGTTGTTGTGTTTAGGGTGGTGGGGAGGGGGGAAACTGGTTGTGTTTCAAACTTAAAGCAGTTGCTGTTTGCTGCGTCTTTGTCGCTCTAAACTTATGCGAGGAACATGCGTTGAATGCCTTTCAATAATTCACTTAAGATACAAAAAAAAAATTGTGTATATATATTGTTTAAATATATATATATATTTATAGGGTTTATATATGATTAAGTTAAAACACACACAATAATACTAAGTAGCTATTCCGAGTCTGTTCTAAAGAATTATAATTATACAAAAAAAAAGTGTCTTGTTCTTTGGTTTTAGAACTTAAAAATTAGCAAAAAAAAGAGTACAAAATAAAAAAAAAAATATATTATAGGATGCAATATCTTGAAACTGTGCTGCAATATAAATGGATGTGTGTGTGTGTGCGAGTGTGTGTGTGTGTGTGATTCGCTGCTACCAAGTGTCTAGACAAGGAAAAAAAGCACGTGAATGCTATAGAAGCAGACCAGAACGGTGCTTGTTGGGGAGGGGGAGGGTGGGGGTTAATCAAACTGCCTGCACCCTTACCACTGCCACCCCCTTGGGCTGTGGGGTCTCTGGGGTTGATTGTGTGCTTCAAATAATAATAAATGATGCATTTTGTATGGATGTTACGGTACACGGTACTTAAGAACTACATAAATTAGTTTAATTATAGGTAATTCTTTTCGATTTTTACGCATTTCTTTATATTTGTGTTTTATTTTTATAATTTTTTTTTGTTTTATTTAATATATATATATATATATTTTTTTTTTGTGTTTTGTATTTTTCGCTTACTTCAAACAATTACGATTACTAAAAAAAAAATTGTTCATCCTATGACTAAGAAAAAAAATTTACGTTTTTTCGCTTGCTTATTTTGTTTTTTGTTTTTGTTGTGTGTTGTTTTTTCTTCTTCTTCTGTTGTTTTTCTTTTGTTTTTGTTTTTGCATTTAGCATTTTATGTTTTCTTTTTTGTTTTTGTTAAAGGTTACATTGTATTTAGATTTACATATATGTATATATATATATATATATATATGTGTGTGAGTGTGTGTGTGTGTGTATATAGGCGCCATCTTTGATGTTGCTAATTTGTTTCAATGTATCTGTATGTATAGAGATATAAGTATATATATAAATATATATATATGTATATAAATTTGCTGCTGTCCAAATATGCACTTTTTCGCGCTCTTTCTCTCTGTCGTTCTGTCTCTTTCTCTATTTTTTGCTATACATCAACTTTAAAGAAATATGTGTGTGTGTTGGGTGTATGCTTGTATGTGTGTGTGTGTGTTACATACATATATATATATATTTATAAAGTTCTTATGCTTAAGTGCTAAAAAGTGGGGATTTTCTTTTTTATTTTTTTTTATTATTTTTATATTATTTAATTTTTTGAAGCTTAATGCAAATAGCTTCAACTAATTGCAAGAGCACTGGGCAACGTTTAAGGAAACGAAAACAACTTTCTCTCTTCTCTCTCTCTCTCTGTCTCTGATGATTTCCTCCTTTCTCTCTCTCTCTCTCTCTCTCTCTCGCTTTCTCTCCCTCCTGATTTAAACTAGGTTTTAAAAGCTGGCGGGTCCTGCGCATCACAAACAATTTACAGGCTAGGCGTTGCTTATAATGATAACGACAAAAAAAAAAAAAAAATTATTATTATTATTATACGCAAAGCGACCCGCAACGTCTCTAGGCTCTAAGGGTATTACGAGTGTGTGTGTGTGCATGTGTGTGTCAGTGTGTGTGTGTGTGTGTGTGTGTGTACTATATGCTATATGCTACAATGCGTATTTAGATCGCTGGCGCTATTTACACTCAAAAAAACGCAGTGTTGGCTAACTGCCGCCGCTGGCCAGGGCCGGAGCGCGGGCCAATATTGTTGGGCCCCAGCCCCAGCCCCAGCTGACATTGGGCGCACGCTAAAGCTGCTGCAGCTGCACCGTTTGCGGTCAGACATCGACATCCAGATCGATCACCGAACTGCGATCGTGCTCATCATCATCATCGTTGTCGTCCTCATCCAGGCCGGCATCCTCGCAATCGGAGCGGCCGTCCTGTAATTGTCACTGATCCGTTGCCGCTGCCGTGTGATGGCCGTGCGGCTGCTGTCCGTGCGGCTGCTGTCCGTGCGGATGTGTGTGCGGATGTGTGTGCGTGTGCGCCTGTGTGTGATGCGCCTGTGTGTGATGCAGCTGCTGTCCCGCATCCTCCGACAGCATGGCCGCTGCCGCTGCTGCTGCTGCCGCCGCTGCCGCCGCCGCTGCCGCAGCGCTGCCATTGTGCTGGACCTCGAGCCCGTTGACCATCTTCTCCATGCTCTTCAGCTCCGAGGGCGAATGCTGCGGCTGGCGCTTCAGCAGCGACGGCGGCGTTGTCGGCGACATTGATATGGGCCGCGTGGGCGGCGAGTGCGACGAGGCCCGCGGTCGCGGACTCGAACTCAGGCTGCGCGGTCCGTTGTCCAGATTGAGGCCGCCGCCTCCGCCGCCTCCACTCGAGGGCAGCAGGTTGGGCGGCGCTGAGGCGTCGGCGCTGCCGTTGCCGCCGCTGCGATTCGCATTGGAGCCGGGCGTGACCGCATCGAAGGCGGAGCCGAGGCTGCCCGGCAGGCTGTACGGCGAGAAGCGATGGCTCTTGAGGCCCTGCAGCGGTGAGACGGGCGTGTGTCCGGCCGCCGCGTAGGCGTGTCCGAACAGCGCCGGATGCTGGGCAGCCAGCGCCAGCTGTGCGTTGAACAGCAGGCCGGGATTGAGACCGGCCGGATTCATGGCGGCGGCCGCTGCCGGATTGTGCAGCAGGCCGAGATGCGGCGGCGGATAGAGTCCGTGCGGATAGAGGTAAGGCAACAGATGCGGCGACGGGTGTATCGGTGGTCCCACTGATATATTGGGCGACGGATAGTTGCCGGCCGCATTCAGGCCGGCCGCGGCCGCCGCCGCCGCAGCGGCTGCACCACCGCCGCCACCGCCGACACCCTCCTTGGGGCTGCCCGTTGAGGTGGGACGAAAGGCACCGCCGGTGCTGCCGCCGACGCTCTCCGAGCAGCTCGAATCGCTGCCATCGCGCTCCACATCGTCCGCCTGCAGGCGGCGACGCAGTGCGTCCTCCGCATTGGCCGCGGCCGCATGCTCGCCGGCGCCAGCGCCAGCCAAATGATTGAACCAGGCGGCCAGTGCTGCTAATTCAAAGAGTAACGAGTAACGAGTGACGAGTAACGAGTCGTGAGTGACGAGTAGCGAGTGACGAGTAGCGAGTGACGAGTAGCGAGTGACGATCATCAAGTAACGAGTGTCGAGGGACGATCATCAAGTAACGAGTGGCGAGTGAGGAGTCATGAGTAACGAGTGGCGAGTGACCATCATCAAGTAACGAGTGGCGAGTGACGAGTTTTGTGTAGCGAGTCGCATGTAACGAGAAGAAAATAACGAGAAATGCCAGCAGTTAGACATGCTTGCTTGCATCAGCCGAGCGCAAGTGCGGTTGATTGAGACTTTGCCGCCCGAATACTCACCCGAATGCTGGTGCGCGTGCATTTGCTGCAGCGAGTGGCTCAAGGGCAACAGCGGACTCTGCGGCGGTCCGACCACGTCCAACAGCTTATCCTCGTCGTCCTGCTGATTGTCGAGCAGCGCGGCCGCGTGCGCCGGATGCAAATGTGGCGGCCGACCGGCATGGCCCAAATGCAACGGCGCCCGCGAGCTGCTCACGTGCGTGGGATTCAACTTGTCCGAATCGGACCCTCGGTTGGACATCAGCGCCTGCCTGTAACAACAGTTGTACGAGAAAACCAAACAAATTAGAACATCCAATTGTCTAAAACAAGATTGTGTAAACCTAAAAAGTAACGAGTGTTTTTTTTATACCTTCCCTCTTTTTCATCACTCTTATTTATATATAATATCAACTTGATTTAATTTAATTAAGTTTTTTTTTGTTTTTTAGGGACACTCATCTAAATGGAATATTACTAAAAATTTATCTAGTTATTCATATAGATAACTGTATTTAATGGAGCTGAAATTCGCGCAAAATATTTTTTCTTTGTAATTTGTACAAATTTTCACATGTTGCGAGCTTTTCAAAAAAAAAGAAAATACCATTGAAATTAAATAGTAAGCCAAAAAATTCGGAAAACTGTAAACGCAATCAAAAATTGTGCAACACTGGCGGCCCCAAAACATCGTTAGTTCGTTCGCTGTTTTTGGCGCTGTTTTGTTTTCCATTAGGCTTTTTGGATATTCAAGGCACTGGCATAATATTTTTGCTAGCCTGGAATATCTGTTAAATGATAAAACGACGCTGCCGGCATATGAATGTGGGGATGCACACACATATATACAAATTTATATATATATATATATATATATATATATATATATATATATATATGTGTAGCCGGAACCTTAATTGAAATGTAACAATGGCAGGCGGAAACAGGCGGCAGTTTGTGTCTGGGCCGACAATGAAATTGAAAAATAATTCAAAACACGTTAGTGTAATTTAGTGTCTGCACTGGCCGTAATACCACGCCCACCCCCCGCCCGCACACACACACACACACACACACAGGCCCGTGTTAAACTACGTCCGTGCATTTTGTACGTTTGCTTTTTTGTTGTTCTCACATCAAAGCAACGCTGCCAGCGTCAGTCCGTGTTCGCAAATTGGGCAATTTACTAGCGCCACACACACACACACACACACACACACACACATGTGTGTGGGTATCATTATCACAGCAACCACAGAGAGACCGGAACCACCCATAGACAGGAGCTCGCAATTTTGCCAAAGGCGTCTTCTTTTACACTTAACTGTTTTTCCACGTATTTCGCATCACCTGTGTGTGTGTGTGTGTGTGGGAGTGTGTTGTGTGGGAGTGTGTTGTGTGTGTATACCTAATTTAATAGCAAATCAATTTGTGTTAATCTAGGCAGCGTTGGAAGCCCACCCACTTAACAACAAAGGGCAGCAAATTTCGGCTGGGGCTGGCCAAAAATAAGCAGCGCCCAAAAAAGGGGCGCATTAAAGATGTGTGTGTGTGTGTGCGTGTGTGTGTGTGTGTGCTGCCCACGAATTGTGGAAAATTGCATAAACCACAAACAAAATTGATCAGCTTTTCGATCTACGAAAATGCCCAACGACAGTAGATTTATGGAAAAAGCAAAATAACTGTACAATTTACTGTTATTGCCAGTTAATTATATTTGCACTTTGATTTTAGTAATACAGTTAATTAGTTAAATTTCTAATTATATTTAATTTTGAATGGATTTTAGGCTAAAGATAGATTTTGATTGGTAAGATTAGAATTCAAATATATGGAATATTTGTGTTGGGCGCCCAAAGCGCTGAACCGCTCCTGTGTCTCACATGTAACTCGACCATAAATTTCAACACTGGCAACCTAAGACGTTTTTCGTGGCCTTTGTGCTGTTGTTCGAAATTGCGCTGAGCTACTCTGTAATTTTTGAATTATATCTAAATGTGCGGCTTAAACCCACACACACGCCCACAAGGGCCACGCCCACCACAACATTGGCAAATTAACAGCAGTCACAGAAGAAGCAGAAAATAAAAAAGAAAAGTGCGCCAATTGTCAACTAACGCCTGCGGCTATTTGTCTGCATAGAAAAGCTTGGCGGGGGGTGGCAACACTGGCCGGGCGAGCAAATAAATGTGAAAAGGAATTTCAATTGCTGGCAGTTTCTCTGCTGCTGCTGCTGCTGCTGCTGCTGTTAAAACGCTTTTCACTTTAGATTTCCGGCTGTGCCCGCGGGCAAAGCCACGCAAAGAGTTGAGAAGGGAGGCTTGTGAAGGACGCAGGACGAAGGGGTGCAACCAGCGAGATGAATATCATTCCGGCGGAAGTTGCGCAGTTGAGAGAGAGACACACACAAAGACGGGGGACAGACGTGGCATAGTTGCCACCAATTAGCGGCGCTTGCTGTGAGCCGACACCAAAGTCGCAGGACGAGTGAATGTCGTCATGGCATTGTTGTTGTTGTTGTTGTTGTTGTTGTTTGTTGTTGCTTGTTTTTTGTTTGTTGCTGCTGCTGCTGCTGTTGTTGCTAATGAAGCGCTGCCTGCTAAAAGGGTTAACCTCAAAAAGTTGCTGTCACATTGAGCTGCTTAAAATGCTTTTTATTTCTTTTTGGGTTTTTGTTTTTTTTTTTTTGTTTGCCGCTGCCAATTGACAAAAGTCAAAAGTTCTCCTAAGTCGCACTAATTACCCGGGCTTGTTGGGCATTTGGACTAATTGAAAGTCTATGCCAGAAGTTGGCTAAGCGCTTTAGTGGTTGCAACCACCCAAAAAGCCGCCTTAACACACCCACACACACAAAACCAAATCAAACAACAACCATAGCCTACTTTAGAGCGCAGGTATTTAATTAATAATTGCCGTTGACTAAGCAGCAAAAATACAAAAAAAAAAAACAAAAAACGGGCAAGAATAAAACCCCAACCACAACGAGGAGCTCAGGCCAAAAACCTGACACATGGCTGTCACAGCAATGACCAGTCAATTTTTGAGCCTGACAGCAGCGGGTAGAGGGGGGTTGGGGGTTGGGGGGTTGGCTTGACTGGCAAAAACAGCCAAAGCAGACTTTTTACTGACAGCAAAACAGCAGACAGACAGCCAGACGCAACTGGGCGTGCTTAGGGGAGAGTATGCTCGACCTAAAGATATCCAAACGAATTCAAGATTTTGTTTTACAAAAATAAAATGAATTTCTTAATTTTAACATTCGATTCGAATTTTGAGTATTAAGTAAAATGCAAAAAAAAAAAATAAAATAAAATAAAAAATAATAGATTTATATTCATATAAAATACTAAATATATTAAAAAATTTTAAATATTAAGTAAAATGCAAAAAAATAAAATAAAAAATATTTATATTCATATAGAATTATAGATATATTGAAAAATTTAAAAATAATTATTTAAGAAAAAGTGATTTATTTTTACGAGTTTTTATTTAGAGAAAATATTTTGGTTAGCTTTGAAAAATACATTAGAAACTTTTTTTAAAGCCAAACAAAGTGCAACATTTTAAAAATTTGAAAAATTTTAAAATTTAAAAAATTTTTAATTTAAATTTTAATTTTATGGAATTTATAAACTTTTTCGGTTGTTTGAGTGCAATTGTAAGTGGAAATACCCCTTTTGGCAAATTTTAATGGGTGCCGCGCTGAAATGGAAACCGACATCTAGGCTCAGGGCTTAGGGCGTAGCTTGTGTGTTAGGGGTTGGGGGGTTGGGTTGAGGGGGGGTTTGTGGCAGCTAATGCCAATCAGGGCGCTGTAATCAGTTTTACAGCAACTCAACGGGAAGTAAATTGTTTGTGTCAATGCGGAGAACGGAAGACTGATGAAGTCGTCATTCCTGCGCCTGTCCAAAAACGCCGCAGCTCATCATCGTCTTGTCATTGTCAGACACACACACACACACACACACAAAGTGAAAATTGATTTGTAACGTTTAACAAAACATTGAGCCAACTATTAAATGTCATTCATCATTATGCTAAGTCACAGATTTGCAACAGGGACGAAAACCGTTGCTGCTGTGGCCGGAAACCGGAACCACTCCAAGCTCACTGCTGACAGCCCAACCAACCTCATCCCCATCTCCGCCCACGCGCGTGTGTTGACTTTTTGGTTATCCTTGCAAAACAATTGCGGAAAAGTCGAAAGCATTTGAGCCAGAGTCCAAGCTGAAGGGCACCGCAGGCGCTCGTTTGGCCAACAGGAAATTGAAATCAATCCATCAATATGGATTACAAGCGTCGGGAGGGGAAGCTGCTGCTGATGCTGTGCATCGGATGTAGAGAGTGGGCGCCATGACCAGACGAAGGTGCCAGTCATCGTTATCATCATCATCATCATCATCAGGAGAGAGCTCATCATTGTGTTGACTTTGTGGCCACTTGGACACGAGTTGGAGTTCATGTTTGCACCACGCCCACCTCCACCCCGCCCACATTGGTTGCTTTGTATGACTTGCAATTTGACAAGCAGCAGGCTAATTAGTTCCGCACAGATTTGACAAAAATTAATGTCTCTGTTAATCAAGCTACAGATACAGATACAGATACAGATACAGATACAGATACAGAAACAGATACAGATACAAGCGAGACAAATGAGCGCAGCTACAAAACGGACTGACCAAAGCAATAGATACAAACTGGACAAATGAGCGTAGCCTGGCTACAAATGCGATGGCTCTCCCCCCCCTGCCCCCCTGCCCACCCCTCGATTGCTTTTGAATGTGAAAGAGCAGCTCAAAGTGCTGATTAGTTTGCTTTTTGAAGCGGTCACCAACAGCTGAGCGGGGGAGGGGGGAGTGAAGGGGGTATGCAGTGTTCGGATTGTTTCTCGATTGTATTTTGCTTGAAATTCGGTAGCTCGCCACGGCAACGGACAACGGACAGCTGAGTTTGTAAGCCAACTGATTGGGCTGGCTCTCAATGCTTTATTTATCGCATGATGAAATCAAAAGAGGTCCTTGCACTGGATTACGACAAGGACATGAGCAGAGCCCCAGAAGAACACAACTAATGAGTGCAAATATGCCACTTAAAGAGCTGGCCCAAAACCAAAACCAGGTGCAAGGTGCGCCCAATACACCCAAAGGCTGTTGCCAGCTCAAGTGGTTAAATGCCCATTGAAGAGATTTATCTTAAGTGAAAATCCCAAACTGACACCAAACAAGAAAACTAGCTTTGGGATTTCTTCTACTTAATTTGTAAAAAAATTTAAAAATTGTTTAAAGGTAACTCGCTTTCTCATTTATTCAAAGGCGAGTTATTTTTAAGATTTTAGATTTTGTGTTGAAAAATTTTAATTAAATGGAAATTAAATTATAATCTGTTGACAAAATTCCTTATTAATGCTAGATGAATAAATTCTCAAATAATATGCCTATCGATATTGAATCGATATATCGATCATTTTTTTCACTCTTTTATGCTTTTGCCAAGTTCCTTTTTCGAAGAAACGAACAAACTAATTATTATTTGAAATCAGAAAAATTTTGCCACTAGATGGTTAGCCACTGTTTTTGTCTGACTCCCCGATTATTTTTCATAGCAAAACTGAACTGATATTTAAAAAATTTAAACCTGGTTTCGCTTTTCGCAATTGCTTAACTCTAGTGATACTCACTTCTTTTCCCGTTTGCCAGCACCAGTATCACGAAAGCCCTTTGCAAAGGGATTGTTGTCAATTTTCAGCTGAGTAATCTGCAAACATATAGTATATAGTATATAGTGGGAAGTGAGTTCAGGGCTGATCGATCGGTTTACCTTCTCATTTTGATATGCAGTCACGGCTATAAACTCCGTCTCCTTGAACACGTACGTGCGAAACGTGGAATATGGTAGCTTCAAGATATCGTTGGCTCGCACCAAATGAAAGCGCGGCTGATATTTATGCATTGAGTTCAGTATTGTCTATAAGAAAGAAGAGACACATACAGTGTGCAAAAGAGAAGGAGAGAGACAGAGAGAGAGAAAAAGATTAGTTAGATTAGCATGCAAAATGCAATGGATCCAAAAAAAAAAGAAGAAAATATTAAAAAATATACGGCACAAAGTATTCCGTCTGGCGGCAGTAACTTGACAAAACTTGACAGGCCCAAACAGAGGCAAGCACAAACACACATACACACACCAACACACGTCTGGAGTTATAGCTACAAAGGCATTGCAAATGGCTGTGGACTGTCGCAAGTCAGCGACATTCCTGTAGGCGACCACCCACCAAAGAGCCAGACAGCAATTGAGGAGTGTGGCGAGGGGGGAGGGGAAGGAGAAGGGGCAAGGGGAACAGGCCAAGTTTTGTCATAAAATATGAATTTGTCTGCAGCGCTGGCGAACGCGAGACCCCCCAAGCAAACGACATTCGCGACTGTTGCAAAAGGAACACCTTTTTAATTACCATAACTCGTCGAACCGACTTCGATTACACGACAACAGCAACAGCAACAGCAACAGCAACGAACCGAACGAGAGATCGCTGCGATGGAGGAGCCAGAAACGGGCAGTGGAGGGGAGGGTTCCACTGTCGAGTCAGAGTCTAAGAGCCGGCTGCTCTATTCCTGACCAGCAACAGTCTTGTTTTCGGTTCTTGTTGCTGTTGTTGCGTGTGGACCGCACAAGCTGATGTTGCTGTTGCTGCTGTTGCTGTTGCTGCTGCTGCTGTTGCTGCTGCTGCGGTTGCTGCTGTTGCTTTTGTTGCTGCTGCTGCCATTTTGTTTATGTAATTTTGAAAAAGCACAAAACTTTTAGCTGTAGCTGCAGCAACAACAAGAACTGGCTGGGCTCTGACTGTGAGTTGTATCTAGAGAGAACGTGTGTATCTCGTTTTTGCACGCCTCCTTGAAGGGACCACCAATGGCGTCTGCGGTGTGATGCCCAAAGGTGTGACTAATAAGATGGTTGCAGTTGTTGTTGCTCTTGTTGTCGTCGGCAATATAATTGTTGCTTTGTTGACGCGGCAACAATGTGAATACAACTAGAACAGCGAGTAGAGCAGCTAGTGGAAAAAACAAGTGACGAGTTACGAGTTTAATTGCAATAAATGCATTGAGAAGTACCGAGTGAAACAACAACGAGTGGCAAAATAATAACGAGTGAAAGAACAGCAACGAGTAGTGCAACAGAAATTACAACAAAAGCTGAACAATAACGAGTAAAGCCACAACGAGTGGCAACAGAGTGCGTTCACGAGTAACGAGTGCAGCAATAACGAGAGCAGCAAGAACGAGAGCAGCAAGAACGAGTGACAGTAAAAAATGTTCAAGCAAGAATAACCTTAATAACGAGTAACCTAATGAACGAGAGTGCAACGAGTGCAGCAAGAAAAAATAGACAACGAGCAACGAGTAAAGCAACAAATAACATCCAATGACAATTACTAGCAATTAACAGTGAACTAATGAACTGATCACAGAAAGTGCATAACTAAAGTAATTCTCACGCGACAACAACAACTGCAACTCGTCAAATCCAAGCAACTCGTTGACGCGTCGCTTTAATTAATGCGAACACTGTTTAAGACTAGTCTGAGCCATTAAAAGATGCAGTGAGCAATCGCTTGAAAGCTGTGACTACATCATATACATATATTTTTTATTGGCCGGCCAAAAGCCGAAGGCTGCAAAAGCTGATTAATTGCCGGCGTCACCATTTTGGACTGGCCAGCACTCGCTGCAGTTGGCCAGGCGGACTCGCCAAACGCAAAACGCATTCACCGGCAGTGCTTGGGATTGCCTGTGACATGGCCGATTTGGGCCGGCTTTAAAAGGCAAACTGGCGAACAGTTTATTGGCAGGCGGCTCGCTGTGCGCTCATCAATCAAATATCGCTGAGACGCTGAGCTCAATGAGCTCGCAATCGTTGCTTAGTCCATAAATCGTTGGCGTCGTCTACTTAAAACGTCGTTTGCTAATTTGCTTTAAATTTATTGACACATAAATTCATTTGGCTGCCGCAGCAGCAACAACAATCTGAATTACTCGTTGTGCGTTTTGCATGTGTCTAGAATTTATTGATAAAACAATTTACATTATTACGTTCAATTTTATTCAATATTTTTTTTTTCTCTCTCGACTTTGCAAGTTTTTGCCTCGCAACGAGTTTCGCAGTTTTTCATGCGAGGGGGAAAAATGAATTGCAAAAGGCGCAAAATTGTCATTTAAAATGTCATTCGACGACGAGTCGACGAGCCGCCGAGTTTGAATTGCGATTTAAATGAAAATAACCGTGAAGATAGCCATAAAAAAAATAAAATAATATGTGCATGCACCAGAGCAATGTAGTTGCTGCTGCTGTTGTTGTTGTCGTTGTTGTTGTTGTTGCCGCATTTCAGTTTTCCAAATGGTCATAAACAAGTCTAATTAGACATGAAGTGCGATTACACGGACGCCACGCAGTCGTCGTTGTCGTCGTCGTCACACAACAAGCAACAAATCAGCAGCAGCAGCAGCAGTTGCTGTTGTTGTTGTTATTGTTGCAGTTGTGATTGCTGTTGTTGCTGCTGCAGACAGACACTCAGACTTGCTGCTGTTTAGATTTTATTCGCTGATTAAATTGATTGGCAAGCAGCTCTAATGCAATTATGCGTCAAATATTGTCTAGATTTTTCGTATATGATCTTATAGTTGTTTTGCTCGCGTGCAACTAATGCAAAATCAGCAATTGCTGGTGCGAATTGTTGCATTGCGGCACGTTTACTGGGCTGCTGTTTTGCCCAGCCAACTCGAATCCAATCCATGGGCCACTTAATCACTCTATATATCGCCCGAGTGACAAACTGATTGAGCCGCCGGCAGCAACAACCAAAAAAGGCAGCAGCAATTTTGGTGTTGCTGCTGCTGCTGCTGCTGCTGTTGCTGCTGCGGGGCTACGTGCTGTTGCCGTTGGGGCCGCATCTTTCACGCTAGTCATGTGTCCCGATACTCAATTGCGCGCCTCCAGCTCCGCCCTGCCGCGCAGTTTGTGACACGTTTGTTTTGGGCTTTTGCGTGTTGATTGCCGTTGCTCGCTGTTGTTGCTGTTGCTGCTGCTGTTGTTGTTGTGATTGCTGTTGCACACTCATTGTTGGCATATTATCACATAATTTAACTGATGATGGCACCGCAGTTGCTGTTTGCTCAGCGCTGTGTGATTGCTGTCGTCGGCTTGTTGTTGCTGCCGTCCGTTGTCCGTTGTCGGTTGTCGCTAGCTGTTATTCCTCCGTTGCCAGTTGTTGTTGTTGGTGTGGTCGGTTGGCGTGCTGCTTAATTGAATGATCACTCACACTTTGATTTGGCATGTTTTGTTCACATGCAACCGGGCAGCGGCGACAACACGGATGATCGCTAACGGTTATCGACAGTTGCATCGACTCAACCGATATCTCCACTTGATCGTGAGTGAATGCCAGCAGCAGCAACAGCAGCAACTGCCTCAAATTACAGCTAGTTGCAATGTTCTGCAGTTGGTATGTGCTTTTGAGTAGCTGCGAAAATCTCTAGTGTAGCGCAGGCATGTAAATCGCTGCCAGTAATATTATTAACTTATCGATATATCGATCAGGCTGATTTTGCATCAATTGACTAACGATTGTTGTTGGGCAATTCGCTTTAGCTTAGGCTAGAAAATGAGTCTGGCTTAAATTGTGCCTGAGCCATGCCAGTAAGTAAAAAAATCTCCGTTGCATTTATCGATCTTTTAAGTTTTTAGTTATTAATTAATTCATATTTATTTAGCCAAATAATTGTAAAACTGCACCGTACGGCGGAAGGCAAAACATAATATTCAGACATGATCGATATATATCGATTTTCATTTGATTTTGCTTAAAGGAAATATTTATTTTTCGATAAATCGATAAACTTGTTTGCAAGCTCAGCCTAAATAAAATCTTTAAAATAAATTAGACCATTCAACTGTATTTAATCGCCGCCACTTGTTTAAGCCAAGTTCTAAGGCACCGCTGAACGTGGCTAATCTTTGCCTGCTCTCTCGGTTCCAGTTTCCAATTGCCAGTCGCTCAATTAGGCAACACGGGTAAACAGGCGGACGGGCAGCTTCCAAAACCATTTTCGGCTACCTGTTGACCAATTATGGACATAATTGAAGGCGCCGACAACGACAACGACAGCGACAATGATGATTATGATGATGTTGATGATGATGATGGTGCTGCTATTGATGATGATGATGATGATAATGACAATGACAATGTTCCCGGTTGGGGTAGATGGGGACTAAGCGTTGGGTTTTATGAAGCTGTCGCTTGGCTTGTCTTGTCTTAAGCTGCTTTCCGAAAGCTAAATCGATATGCATATTGAGCGATCTATACCATAAATATCAACACGAAACGCGGCTCGAAACATGTCTTAATTAAGCCAGAGTTAAAGAGTGGAGGGGAGAGGGGGCAGTGGGGACGACCCACCATGCAGCGGCTTTTTATATTAATCTGTAAATTATGCATAATTTTATGGTCGAAGCAAACAGAAAGACAAAAGATACAAAATACGAGCAATTTAATAGAATGTTGGCCCGATTCGACGGACACCACCCAGGCGGTGATTTTGAATACCCTGTAAAGCCAGACATCGGTTAGGCTTGACATACAAATTATTGTTTGATGTGAAACAAAAATTTGTTTCAACTTTTTTGATTTAAATAAAAACTGTTTATTCTGAAGATTTGTACAGGGCATATTCTGTTTGTTGCTCGCTAGCTGATCTTGGTCGCTACCTGTCCGATTGTGTTTTTGGGCCATGTCAAAACTCTCACGGTGCCGCAGTAGCCATCGAGACAACATGTTTATGGACATTTCATTTAAATAACGTCAAAATTTATTTACAATTTATAACAATTCTGGCTGCTGCTATCTTTTGGTGGTCGTCGTTGAACGGAAAATGTTAATTAAATGGATTTACATTTTAATGACAACACGAAGCGAAACAGCAGCAGCAGCAGCAGCAGCAGCAGCAGCAGCAACAGCAGCAGCAGCCCGGCAACAGATTGAGATACAGCCTCGAAAGAGAGTTGTTGCCCCACACACACACACACACACACACACACACACACACACAAGGTCTCCTGCCACCCGCCGCAAAACAAGTCAGCTCGACTTGGCTCCAGCTGTCTCGACTGCGTCCAGTTGTCTGTCCGCCCGTCCATTTTGGTGGCGTCTGTGCGGCGGTCAGCGACGGCAGCCAATTGCAAATTTGCTAAACAAAATGGGCGGCGTTTTGGCCATGCCGAGAACAGGGCCAGACTGAACAGAGTCTCCAGCTAATGATGCCTGGCCAACTGTTGGATCCCCAACTTTCGTTGTATGCAAATCATCGGATTCAAACGCTGGCCCCCCTTCAGCCCTAGCAGTTCACGCCCCCAAAAACACAGTCACAGTCGATTGGGCAAAACAGAATGCACAACAGCACTCGGATCGATGATGTGGATTTTGGTTGTGGTTTTGGTTTTGGTTGCGGTTTTGCATTGCGTTGCGGTTCGCTGAAGCGAGCGGCCAATGAGCCGAGTGAGCAAATGCGCAGTCGATAACCGATAGCCGATGACGATTGCACTCAAATTAAATTGATTAGAAACTGCTGTGAATTATTTTTGTTCATTAAGTGTAAGCCATACGGTTGTTGGTGGAATAATTGTAAATTTAGCGCAATCGATATTGCAATCGATATGTTATCGATAGCGGTAATGACACTAATGATGAGTGCATGCAAGGCGAACAGCAAATAAGCTGTAGCATGATATTGAAATTGGCAATATTTTATCGATAACGATAACGATAACTATAATATGTTATCGACAGCGGTAATAACACTAATGATGAGTGCATGCAAGCCGAACAGCAAATAAACTGTAGCATGATATTGAATTTAGCAATATTAGATCGATATCGATAACAATAACGATAACGATAACATGTTGGTAATGAGTTTGTATTTTTCTAAAAATGATGTCTAACGATACATTTGTATATATATTTATATTAGTTACCTATACTCAAACGATATATTATCGATAACACTTGAACGCTGGCATGTTTGTAATTTGTTGCATTGAGCATTTAGCCAAGCCAGCTCAGCACTCATAATTGCATAAATATCGATACACATTTATCGCTGGCAGCCAGAGAGCGGGCATCATAAATAATGCACGCTCCCGGCCGGGGCACGCCGCTTACAAATGAGCCCGGTTAGTTATGGCCATCCTGTCATAGATAAACGAGGAGCGGCTAATGGCGAACACGGCTACCAGCTACCCTCTCTCTGACTGTGTCTCTTTCTGCGCCCACTCTGCCTCTGCTGCGGTGGCTATCAGCGAATGACAAATATTTCAAATGATTTCAACACTTTGCCGACGCTGCGTTGCGCTGCGTTATTTTGCGGCAGGCACGCGGATGATTTGCGTTTTATTGCAGCTAATAAATTGAATGGCGACCCACCGCCGAGTCGAGAATGTTTGCCGCGTTCAGCTGGTTCAACTATTTCGCAGTGACTATTTGCGACGATAAGCAGCAATCTCTCTCCCTCTCTCCCTCTCTCTCTCTCTCTCTCTCTCCATCTCTTTCTGTCGCACTCTCACTTGCCGTGGCTGTTGCATGTGGCATGCAACTTGGCGGCGCGCATGCGTGTGTGCATTTCAATGCAACACTGATAAAGGTGTTCAACGCTCGATGACATTAGCACCAACCAAATGCCGCATGCCCCATGCCTCATGCCGCAATCAACTGGCCCGCAGAACAACGCGGCCCGCAGTTGTTGTTGCTGCTGTTGTTGTTGTTGTTGCTGTTGTTGCTGTTGTTGCTGCTGTTGCTGCTGTTGCTGCTGTTGCTGTTGTCGTTTTGCCATATTTGTCGGCACCTTTTGTTCTTCTTTATTAAAAAGGCGAATAATCATAATAAAGAACCAACAACGTTGTTGTTGTTGTTGCTGTTGTTGCTGCTGTTGTTGTCGTCCATTTAGCCACTGAGTTTTGGATGAGCAGCCGCCAACCGCCAAGCGAGTTTTGTTTTCGCTGCTGCTGTTGCTCGGCTCGGTTCAGTTTTTAGTTTAGGTTTGGGGTTCTGCGTTTGGGTTTCAGCAGCTCGTTCGGTAGCCGCTAGACTTGGACATTAATCGATAACACTTGAGTATTTTTTCATGTTTTGCAGGCGAGCCATTAAGCGATTGTCCACCAAAGTTGTTGCTGCTGTTGCTGTTGTTGTTCCTTTTGTTGCCGCTGTTGCTCTTGTATATTTAGTCAAATAAACGTGTGTTTGAATGTGTTGCTGCTGTACGCTACATATTACTTGATCTAGTTGATCAGATCAAAGTTATTAGCCAACATTCTATTTTGAGGACTAACCTTTCTTGTTAAGTTCTTATAATTTCGTTATACAATGTGATTAATTCAAATAAATTTCTTATGTTCCATAATCACAAAATATCCTATGAAAAATTTCAAAATCTAATTTTCTAATTTGGTAATATATTTCCTATACTCATAATAGTATTATATATAGAGTTAAGGATCGAGTAAAGAATGGTTTTTCATAATGTATCTTTAATATATCTGCATGATCTGCTAACTGAGCTTTTCCATTCAGAAGACTGCCTTTTACATTTAAGTTAAATTAACATATATAATATAATATGTATTTTTTAATATTGCCAATAATTTTTAGGAATTTTTTAGACTATAATCGATATCCGATGTAAAAATCGATGCTCATTTCGATTTAACATTATTAGACCAAGGATTTTGTTTTTAGTTTCAAAACAGAATTCTTCATACAACTTTTTCCCAGCTGATCTTTTCCAAATAAAGCTAATATTCTTAACGTGATCCACCCACTTGTACTATACTTTTTCTCCCCTACTTATTATTATTATATTTGTTTTTTTTTTTGGCAGGTAGCTCATTTGAGCGTTGCTCTGGCCGATGCTGGTTTTAAGTTTTTGGCAGCTTCAGCTTTCGACAATGTGACATTGGGACCCGCGGTTGCAGCCGCCTTTGGCTGCGTACCTATTCCTCGGCCTGCCTGCTTAATGAAATTCACGTTAAAGCGTTAATGATGATACCAAGCCAACAGGAATGGAGCCCTCTTCCTGTTCCCGCCAGAGCAGTTGGCAACGCCCGACAGCCGATGTCGGACTGCGCCTGTTTATAGTCAACACTCGGCAATTACTAAAAGACAAATTTATTTGCACGCATGCATATGATGCGGGTTCGAGTCCGTTTGGGGTTCGATCTGGGGACAGGCTACTGTGCGCCGTTTTCTGGCTCTGTTCGTCGGCGACATGGACAAGTGTTAAGCATAATGCAGACACACTTGGCATCGGGTCTGTCTCTGAGTCTGTCTCTGGGTAGGGGCCCTAATTGAAGTGCGGTCGCGTCGCCTCATTGGCGTTAAGTGTCGATAAATTAAGCATACGCAATGTGCGCCACACAAAACCTATTCAAGAGCCACTCCGAATATCTGACATTATCTCTATAGCCGACTATCGGGACGATCTCTAAAGCAGCTACTGCAGCCAGCATTTTTTTTTTTATGAATGAATTGAGAAATGTGAAAGGCATTTCTTGGGGACGCGCATAAATTGCTGATAATTTAAAGCATATAAAAATCAACACAAAACATTTTATGTTAATGAAAATAAAAGTGGAGCTACATGCGACCTATCAGCCGGGTGAAAGCCCCATCATCATCATCATCATCATCAGCAAACAGTAGCCAAAACTAAAAGAAAAAAATAAAAATCTGGAAAAAAAGGCCGCACAGGCTCTGCTCTGATTCAACAGATACCCAACCGATTTCAGCAGATACCCTGACAATTAATGATCATCGCTAGAGCGACTAATGAGCGTCATTTATATAGTGACCCAAGCTCATAGAGTAGAGTCCCATACAGAACCCGGCATTTCAGTTCGTGAGGCAGCGATATATATGTAAAACAAAGATTCTAAAACGAGTTGTGCCAGGCTTAAGGTCTGATCAAGGAAACAAGCTGAAAAGCTTGATAAATTTGAAAGAAAAAACAACTTTCTGGGTTTTTCATTGCAATCAGAATCCGAAGAAACTTAATCTCAGGTCATAGGTAACTTAAGCATAAATTCACGCTAGAATATACTAAGCAAAGCTTTCAGCTGCTTCGGGTAAACTTTTAAGAAGCTTTTAAGTTATACCTTAGATATCACTTGGAAGTTGAACTTTAAGCTCTTAAAGCAGATTTTGTTTAAATAAATTAATCTAAGACAAACTTAAAGCTACTTTAGCTAAACTTTTAGAATTTTTCGAAATATATCAATTAAGTATCAATTGAAATTTTAAGACAAATCCAAAGCTACTTTTGCTGAACCTTAAGCAAATTTTTTGAAGCTTATCATCCTTTAATATGTTTGAACAGAGCTTTAAGCAATTTTACAAAGCGCTTTCAGATGTTTTTTTTTAAATAAATTATTCTAAGACAAGCTTAAAGCTACTTTAGGTCAACTTTAAAGTATTTGTTTAGAGCTTTAAGCACTTTTTCAAAGCTTTAATGCGCTTTTAACTGTTGCAAGCACAGTTTGAGCTGCTGTCTTAGTTTCTAGCTAGGTGAGCCTCATGTGAAGCACTCTCTGCAGTTTTTCCGCCACAATCACGATCTGGAGCTCAGAGTGTGTCATAAAAAAGGCGAGTGCGTGTTACAGCTTCCAAATGCCAATGTGTTTTTTTGTTTTGATGTTGGCCGCTATCTTATCGGGGCGTAAGTAGTGCGCGGCTGCCAAGCTGCCAAGCTGCCAAGCTGAGTGGCTGGCCCGTCACACCATTAACTTTGTTTTATAACTTAATTTTTTTTGGTTGGTTTTCGGGGTCTGTGCGAGGCCAACAAATCGACACTTGTTTAATATTTAAATTTTCAATTTTGATTATAGTTTGTTGTTGTTGTTGTTGTGTGTGTTCCCTCTTTTTTTCTCGTTTCGATGAATGAAACGTTGCCCCACAAATCTGTGTGTGTGGGCACTGGCTCCAAAGACGTGACCACCACACGCTGTGCCGGAGTCCCGCTTCTTGTTTATAGCTGCACACAGAAAGAGAGAGATAGAGAGAGAGAGAGAGAGAGAGAGAGAGAGAGGGAGACTAGGCCGGATAAGCAGCAACAGGCAGCATCTATTTAAGTTCTTTGCTTAATTAACGAAAGGAAAAAGCAAAGCGTAGCGAAGAATGGGACATAAAAATTAATTAGCAGCACCAAAAAAAAAAAAAAAAAAAAAAAACAACAACAACAAAAATCAAAATCACATGCATGAAAAACACAAAGTTGGCTCAGGTAAAAGTTGCTGGGGTTACGTGCTGGGTGGGCGTGGCCGATTATTAATGGATGGCCCCCCAATTGGCGCCCAACGTGGGCAGCTCAAAACGCTGTTGCTGCACTCTTTTTTTTTTTTGGGCCAAAAGACACTTGCCTGAAACTGAAACTGAATCTGAATCTTTCATTCAGCAAAATGAACAACGTTTGTAATTAAATTACGTGCCTGTGTCTTGTTGTTTTTTTATTGTATTCTCATAATTAAGTGTAAATTTATGTAAATTTGTAACTAAAGGTTTAGTAATAGCGCCCGCTATTCAAATTTGCCCCGCACGCCGCCCCCGAAGACGTCGCTTCGTTTTCTTACCTGTTGTTGTTTTCTCTTTTTTTTATACGTATTTTGTGTGCTTAGTTTTGTTGATTGGTTTTTCGTTGATTGAGGAAATTGTCGTTGTTTTGGGTTTTTCGTTCCAAATTGGCAGCTAATCAGTGGGCTAAATGCAACGGAAATCCCAAGCCAAATATGGAGAGAGTAGCTGTAGTCAGGCAGTGCCCACAATTTCCGTGCGCTATGCTAATGGCCAAATCTATTTAGGTGGCCCAAAAGAAAGTCAGCAACAACAACAACAACAACAAGGCTTAATTTATAATGTGAGCGCGTCTTTCGACTGGGTTTCGGGCTGAGCATCAGTTGCTCATCAAAGCCATAAAAATGTGCGTTAATAACATTGCCGCCAAAGTAAAGTTGGCAATAAAATGGCAGATTCATGTGACGACGGCGATGGCGACGGCGCTGCTACCGACGCGTTTGGTGGGAAATACGAGCCAGGCTATAAGTATAACTACGACAACGTCAACGTTGCAGGGCATTAAAATTTACGTGCCATAAATTTCCACACAAGGCTGCCGAAGCCGAAGCTGTAGCTAAAGTTGAAGCTGAAGCTGAAGTTGATGCAGCAGCAGCTTTTGTAGATTCGCATTTATGCGTTTAATGATAAAGAAGAACGCGAACGAGTTGAACTTGCAACGTGCAACGTGCAACCAACTGCGGCGTCTGCGTAGCGTGTTGCCAGCGGTAGCCGGCGACCGGTCAACTTAAGTGCCGTATTGCGTTTTTCTTGTTGTTGTTGCTGCTTTTTTTCTGTTTTGCCTTGTTGTTGCTGTTGGGGTGCTACCCCTACCGAGTGTGGCCACACAACAACAACAGCAACAACAACAGCAACACACACACACACTGCAGTGGTGGTCCCCGTGGCAATAAACGACTCGCAGACCAATAAAAAAAATAACAAAAAAAATTAATACAAATTTTGTAAAACAACAGCAGCAACAAGAAATTGCAGCATCTACAAAAATGTATAAAATGCATTTCTTCTATTTCATTTCTTTTTAATTCATAAAAGTTAGCTTGAACGCTCATTTGAACCAGTTCGCCATAATTCATAACTCATTTGAACCAGTTCGTATGAGCTGCTATTTATTAACTTATATTGGGATTATTTACAAGTTATTTTAGACAAATTATTTATGATGCCCTCTACAGATTGCACAAATAATTTTTGTTTAAGGCAATTTGATTAAAATCTTTGAATTTATAAAATCTACAAATCTACATAATTCCCTTTTTTGTTAAGATATGTTAACTATATTCCATATATTCAACAATTTTAGAGCAGAGTCAGCAAATTTAAGAGCAAATTTTCTGAAGAGACAATCCGTTTTCAATTGTTTGAGCATTCATAGTCGGTTACACCCGCTTGCAACTCATTTGAACCAGTAACTCATTTATGACCAACAACATATATGTTTAATTTTTTTTAGTAACTCATTTGAACTAGTTCGCTATTGTCACTTAATATGAATGTCAAAAAATTTTATTTGAAATATTTTATTTGAATTAATTCGTATTTTGAATAGCTCATTTGAACTAGTTCCGCTAAGTAATTGAGATAAAATTTGTTTAAAAGTTCAAGCATGGGAACTCTAGCGCCAAGTTGACAGACACACACACACATACACACACACACACACACACACACACACACACACACACACACCCACACACACACACACACGCTTACAGCGACCTTGCGAGTGGCCAAGTTATTTGGCCAGATCGCTGATTTGGCTGGCTCTTTAGGCCTCATTAACAAGTCTCGCATAGCAGCCAAAATGCGTCAAATGCGCACGCGCAACAGCAACAGCAACAGCAACAACAACAACAGCAACAGCAGCAACAGGAACAGCGACAACAGTTGCTGCTGCGATGGGAAAGGCGATTGTTGCAACACAATTGGCGTCGATTTGGCCGCAGCATTACGGCCAAGACGGACGGAGAGACGGCGGCACGCACTTCATGCAAAGCAGCCCCGCAAAGCCTGGCCAAAGCTTGTTACAGGACAGCCAAAAAGGACAATTGGACAGAGAGCTGACGGTGGCGACGACGGTGGCTGAGCCGGCGCCTCGTTGCCCTCCATGTCGAAGTTGTTGTTGCTGTTGTTGTTGTTGCTGTTGCGGCTCTGCTTGAAGATGAATGTGTGTCGTTGTCGTTGTCGTCTTGGCGCTCGTTGCCAGCTTGTCAGCTCTTGTATTTTGTATGTAATTGGCTTGGCTCTTAATAGATGGGGCGCATTGGGGCCGCATGGGTCGCACTGGCGGCGTCACCTGTCGCCTACCAGATTGTAGTTAACTTGCGGGTACAGCAACAGCAGCAGCAGCAGCAGCAGCAGCAACGAGTTCGGCATCGGCAACCAAAAAGCTAAAGACATTTGCAAATCTTTTGTTTCTCATGTCCGATCATTTCTCATATAGGCGAGCAGGCGACGACAAGAAGACACCGAAGATCGAGGACCGAGGACCGAGGACCGAAGACGACGACAAAGGCATACCGCAGGCGCCAGGCCCAAAAACAAACAAGCAGACAACGCCAGACAACGACGCCGGCCAGCGGCCAGCTAGCAAACGAGGCGGGCGGACGGACGGCGGTTTCTTTTCCTTCTTTCGGTTTCGCTTCTTTTTATTTATTTTTTTTTTTTTGGTTTTTTAGCATTCAGAGAAACGACGCACGAGCTGTTGGACAGTACGGGACAGGATAGGACGCCGTCTGCGTCGTCGTCGTGGTATTGTCTTGCCGAGCGACATTCAAATCTTAACTTGAAATCAACGGCTGAACGCCAGCGCCAAACAAATTCGAGCTGCCAAAATAATAAGCAGAGAACGCTCCAAGCTGGCCAACTTTGTCTGTCTGTCCGTTTGTCTGTCCAGTAGGGCGCCCAGTTGAGAGAGGCAGGCGCTGCAATTTTTATGGACCCTCCAGTGGGCAAAACGCGACAAATGCGTCGCTCGGCTGAAGGTCGACCGGCTAACGCCAGTTGCCAGGTTTTTTTTTTTTTTTTTGTTTTTTTGCTCGGTGGCCATAAAAAACAGGGAACAGGGGAATAGAGGGGAGGGGGAGCAGGGAGCAGGCGACTGCAGATAAGAAATTTTTGCTGAAAACTCGTGCGCGCGCAAAAAGGAAGCGACAACAGCAAAAGTTTTGGAGCTGGGGCTCGACCGGTTTCATATTGATGACGATGATGACGACGACAATGATTTTGGGAGCCGGGGGCAGGCGACCGCCTGCCTGCATAAAATTTGTTTGCCATGAGAAACAGCGAGGGGGCAGCCTGCCTAACAGAGACAAACAGTCCCAGAGCCAACAAAGAGCCCAAGGCCCAGACGCAGCCCGTGGATGTGGATGTGGATGTGGCTTTAGATGTGGCTTTGAGACTGAGGCTCTGACTTCGACTTCGAGTTCGACTTCGACTTCGAGTTCGAGGGTTTGTTTCGGTTTGTGGCATACAAATTGGCTGAGAGGACGGCGTCGGTAGCCGCGCATTTTAGATGGCTATCAGTAAATAGAACACAAATGAAATTCATCGATAGAAATCGAAATCGACAACGACAACGGCAACGGGGGCGGTTTGCCAAATCAAAAAGGGGTTAACAAAAAAACAACAACAAAAATACGTTAAGAAGCGTTCGAGTGTCTTGCGAGCAGACAACATTGTTGTTGTTGTTGTTGTTGTTGTTGTTGTTGTTGTTGTTGTTGCTGGTGTCGTGGCAACCATGTGATGGAGTACACATGTTGCCGTGCACTTCTTGGCTGGCACGACAGCAACATGGCCAACTCCGCCCCCCCTCACAGCAGCAATGTCAGCCAAAGCGGTGCTGACCTTTGCACCAGGCACCACCTAGCGTCCCCACCCAGCCCTGCAGACAGCAGACAACAGACAACAGACAACAGACAGACAAACAGCAGCAGCAAAATGGCTCAAAATTACAAGCAATGCAACACTTAGCGCAAACGGGCGAAACCTATCCACCTATCAGAGCTGCGGCTGCAACTTCTGTCGTCGTCATCGTCGTGAGCAGCGGGTGGCCACAATGGCCGCCAGGTAGCACCACCGTGCTGCACAGTGGTGCAGCCAAAAGAACTGGCAATGTGACAACTGTTTAAGCGGACCTTCAATTGGACTTGGGTTGCTCTAAGTTTGATACTCTCAAAAAGCTCTAATTATAATTTAATTAAAGCTTTAAACTGATTGAGAATTGCAATTGAATTGAAAATACATTTGAATATTATATAAATATTTAAAATTAGAATGAGTACAAAAAAATGATAAAATTAGCTTGCAGCCTAAATTATTTTGGCTATTTTGTTTTAATGAGCATTTTACAGCACTTGATAATAAGGAAAATTTTAAAATTTATAAAATATAAAAATGTGAAAAAATTTTGATCAAACTTGTAATTATTGGGATAAAAAAGAAAATTAAAAGATTTAAATAAATTTATTTCACAGGAGAAGATTTTATAGTAATTGGATTGTAAATATTTGGTATGAAATAAAGAGTGTTGAATGTTGAACTCATTTTCATTGATGATCATGATCAGTAAAGGCTAGTCTTAAATAACATTAAAAAAGAAAACACATTTATTTGATTAACTGGCTTCAACACTCATTCGCCTCCAGTTAACAGCGACTTGTGTGTGGGCCAAAAAAAATAAAATAAAAATTAAATAAAATAAAAATAAGAAAAAACCCAGGCTGATGTTTCCTTAACGGCTTGTTCAAGTAGCTCACGACTATTGTCAATTAATCAATAACAATAGAAATCTGTGGCCCATGGCGACATACAAATGCGATTCGAATCGAAATGAAAAAAAATTAAATGAAATGAAAAAAAAATGCGAAGAACCGTAGCAAAGGCAACGGGGGCAGCACACATAAGAGCCTAACATAAGAGCCTATAATCCCCCTAATGACAACGAAGCGATGATGTTGATGATGCCCCAGATGATGTTGTTGTTGCTGTTGCTGCTGCTGCTGTTGTTGTTGATGATGATGATGACAAAATGCCAAACAAGCGACCAGCAGCTGCCTGGAGGTCTGCGGGCACCCAACTGTCGACAGGTCGCCCAGCACAAAAACCAAAAAAAAAATATATAAAAAAGTTTAAAAAAAATCTAAAAAACATACAAAAAGGTCAAGTGGAGGCTTTCAGCCGCTGAGCTCTGTCCGTAGCTCATTCTCACATCATTAATTACAAAATTATTGGGTTTTATTTTAGCGGTTGCACACACACACACACATGCAGGCAGGTGTAGTGTGTGTGTGTGTCCACGCATCGCCGCAGGAATTGTAACAAGACCTAAGACAACGTCTAAAACAAAACAACACAAATCCCCAAATACAAAAACCTAAAGACTAAAAGCAAAATGTTAATTTTCAAATCTTCGTGGGAAACTGAAATTAGTAGCTAACACACACACACACACACACACACACACACACACACACACACACACACACACGCACACACAGCTGTGTGTAGGATTTGATTTTGAGTTTCTTGCGGCTTCGGTCTGCGGGCGGCCCAAAAAAAGTATCCACATATTAGCATTGTTGATTAACTAGAATATGCTGCCAAAATGAAAGAGACAGAAAAACTGATCAAGAGAGAGAGAGGGCGAGAGCACTTGATATCTCTGAGAGCAAGAGAACATGGGAACTCTCTGGTAGAGATTTCGCAATGCATGATTTAACATATGCGATTGATAATTTCTTATGGCACTGATCGCTGTTGATCATTATTGAACACATTGATGATCAGCTTTATTAATAACAATATTTTATTTTTGAACAAATCAATGCCTTATAAAGTTGATCGATATCATTTAGGTTGTTTGAAAATAGGTAACAAAATTAACAAATTATTGATCTTTTTTATTTGATTTATATGATTAATATTGTGATATAATTTTAACATGCTCAAAAAATTAAACAAATTTATTTTTGTTATTCTTATAAAAATTTGTATTATTTCTTAAAAAAAAAAACAAAGTTGGCAAAGCTTCAGTATTTATACGGATCCTATTTATATATGTATATGTTTATACAAAGTGATAATACCCTATGCAGGGGTCTCAAACGGGTGCTTAGAGATATTGCCTGATAATTACACAGCGCACGCTCTTAAAGACACATATATATATATATATATATATATATATATATATATACATATATATGTATTTATAATGGCTCTCTGTGATAATTGGACCCTAATCCAAGACCTGGCAATGATTGACCGTAGCTTCAGCTTCTCAAGAGTCTCAAGCTCAAGTCTTCAGTTTTTTTCTTTTTTGGGGGGGAGCAATTAAACGATTTGGATTTTGTTTGCTTGGTCGTCCGCTGACACGGCCAAAAGCCGAGCAGATGCCATGATTAATATGTTTTTGAGTAGTTCTTAGCTGCAGGCCAACACCGAAGTCAGTTAACAAGCCTCTGTCCCGGTCTCAGCCTCCGCTTCGTGTTCTCCTCCTGCCCCGCCGGTTGACAAATTGTTTGTAAATGGCTGCCAGACAAAACTGGAACACACGCACTCCGGCCGCCGGCAGTCCGGAAAGTTGGGAAGGGGATAGGGGGGTAGGGGGAATGGTAATCAGTGATCGGAGCTGGAGAATGCGAGTGGGAGCTGAATTAATGGTTAACAATTTCATAAGATTAGCTAGCTGATTACCACAGCAAAGCTCCTGATGCACGCGTATTTCGATTTAGCTAATCATTAGGCAAACAACGTGATCAGGGGGGATAAAAAAATGACCCCAAAAAAATATAAAAAAAAGAGGGCAATATTTATAAGGCATAAAGCAAGTTGCTTAACTCTAAAAACTTGAAGAGTGGAAAGTGAAGAACTTTACTCAATAAAAGTTGATTTAAATTTAAGGAGCTTAAAGCTTCAAGCAACTTTTTAAGAAGCTTTAAGAAACGAAGGAATAATTCATGTAGAATGCAACAAATAAAATGAAAACTTTAAAAAATAGCCACTGCTAATAAAAAGTTAATAAAAGCTTTAAGCAAATGTTTAAGAAGCTTTCATAAACTAAGGAATAATTCATGTAGAATGCAACAAATAAACTGAAAGCTTTTTAATAAGTTACTTAAAGCTCCTTTAATACCAAGCTAGCTTTTTAAACAGCTTTTACAAGACTAAGAGTGAACGGCTTGCACAACTTGAAGACTATTAGACTAATTGAATTGCCAGAGCAGCTCAATTAATATCCCCCTGATATAAATACTAACCAAGTTAATAGCTAGTTGAGCTGCGCTAATCCGCAGCCGAGTGTCGACTGGCAAACACCTGACAAACACTTGACAAGCTGCCAAAACACAAAAAAAAACTCGCGGCTCTTCTAAAAAACACAGAACCCCAACACCGAAGAAGCTGAAATGGCAATTGCATTCGAGCAAATGGCAATCCTATTAAGTCAAGGCGCAGCTTAAAGAAATCCAATTAAAACCAGAAATACAAATGCAAAAAAAATTATATATATATACGAGTTGGAGCCGTGACAATAGACTGGATGGGACTTCAGCTGAATCTGTGCATAATGACGGAGTGACTGAATGAATGACTGAATGACTGAATGAATGAATGAGGTGAATGAATGAATGGAGCTGGTGACGTGACTGAAGAGCGCGAAACACTCCAAAGACATTAGCGCACTTGAACCGGGTAACCGGAGTCCCGGACTGCCGGAGTCCCAGCTACGGCCACGGCTCCGGGTAACCTTGTTGGATAAGCGGAAATGCGGCTGCCACTTATTGAACGGAAGTGTTTTATTTTACCAAATGTGCGACAGGCTAATGAGCAGTGCAAGCCCCAGTGGTGTGAGCGAGACGGCGCAACGGTGTGAGCGAGAGGCTGCGTCTATTGATTGACTGCCAATTGTTGGTAAACAAAAAAAAATACCACACAAATAAAAAGCTTTCGGGTGTTTGTCAAGTGGCTGCCGCAAAAAAGATTGCTGTGCGCAAGCGGGATGGCAACAATGGGAAGCGCAGACTGCAAAGGGAGGGAGGGAGGGAGGGAGGGAGGTTGCATGCAATGCAACGCGCAAATGAGCAGAATAAATTAAGACAAAGCGAGGCGAACAAAAACAACAACAACAACAAAAATGTTGAAGCTGCAGGCGAGGCGAAGAGGTAAAGATCGAAAAGAAGAAGCAGAAGAAGCAGAGGGTGTGGCAACAGGCGCTTGACGATGGCCGCTTGACAAAAGACACTTCAGCGAGCCAAAGGAGGAGCAGAGAACAACAAAAACAAAAACCGAAGCAGAAAATGAAATAAAAGTTAAACATCAATAAAGATGACGAAGCTTGCCAAACGGCGCCAGAGCGAGACAGCGAGAGCAGAGCCAGCAAGCAAGAGCGAGCGAGAGCGAGCTAGAAGCAGTGTGCCTGCTGCCAAAGGCGAGAGCGAGAGGCGAGAGGCGAGAGAGAGGCGCCCGATTGCAGTCATGGCTGGGCCGCAATGGCGGAAATGTGTGAACGAGGGCAGAAAAGGCGTTGACGCGCCCTAGCCTAAGGTAGCACACACACACTGGCATACACACACACTGGCACACACTCATGTGTGTAATTAGCACCAAAGTGCGAATGTGTGCAGCGCGAACAAACAAATGCTGACGCGCGCGTTTTAAGACGCGCGCAAAACGCGCCCAAAATATAAATGAAGAAAAACAAAAAAAAACGCATCCGCCTTTGCAATTAGCTGCAGCATTGGCAATCGTTAAACCCCCCAACCCCCCCTCACCGCCCCCTTCGAATTGCCCTTGCCTGCGGTTGTGCAATTTTCAACAAATTGTCGTCGTCTTGAGTGCATTTTAATCGCACAGCCATTTAATGCAGCAACAACAACAACAGCAGCAACAACAACCACATGTGCAATAGTTAAGCGCAACAACTGTGGAAAAGGGTGGGACGCGGGGGCCAGGGGGGCGATTGGGTGCACCAGCCAAGGGTTAATTGCTAACCCACTTTATGAACTGGCTGCGCTTCGATCGGGCTCGCTTAATTACAAAATGCTTATAACCAATATATGCATGTTATCTATATAAATATAAAATCCAAACTGGCTGCACAAATTGCTTTATAATCGTCATCAATAAATAAAGCCGGTCATTAGACCTCAGTTTGTGAGCTGTTGTCAATATATGATGGGTTCATCCAATACACATAGCATAGATACATATATCCGATATGTTTTTTTATATGGAGCATATACCCCACGGTCAAGACTCAAATTGCTGTACAAATTGTGTTATCAGAACACCAATTTTTTTATTGTCTTTTGTTTGATCCTTCGCCTTTGCTCCTTAGGGAATTTTTTTGGTATCGATGTATTGCAAGGAAACCTGTTAATAATATATGGGGGTTACTTAACCAGTTGACCTAGCCTTACTTTTTGTGTAACTGAAGAGTTAGTTTTATTATTAACTTTTTTTGTCAAAAAAAGATTTAATGCGGAATAATATATTATTAGATCCATAGATATTTTAGAATATTTTTTAATAAATAAAAATATAAATTAACATAAATCTAATAATATATAATAAAAATATTTACTTAAGACATTGTGATATTTAAGTGTGTATATCATAAATACAAAATAAATCCTTAATTTTTTTTTTCTCCACTCTATATAAATATTCGAATTTTTATAATAAAAAATTTAAATGGAATATTAAACTTGCATTTATTTATTGTTTAATTTTAAGGTACTTCTAAACTACACCTAGTTGGAATATTCCCAGCCCTGATCTGAACTCCAGGCTGTTTCCTCCGACGCCTTCTCGCACCCCCTCCTTCATATAACTCCCCCCGCCCCTTCTCCCACTCTGTTACACGTCGTTCTTTATGATTTTGTGTTTGGAGTATTTTGGGAACCGCGGGTCAATTTCATTGGAAATCAATGGCCCTGTACGTGTCACAAATTATTAATAATCTATAATAAAAAGTATAATTTCAATTTTTATAATGAGGCGCGTGTTGAAATGTGCAAAGGCTTATTTGAGTAGGTGGAGATCCTGTTCAGCAACAACAACAACAACACTCGATATGAGTACATATAATTTTTGTTGTTTTTTTCTGCTTTTTATTTTGTAAATTTTTCATTTCATAAATCATCGAAAAATGAAGTTGCCGACGCATACTAATTTTATTTTATTTGGTGGTTGGCCACGTTGCGCCCATTTTGTGTGTGCGTCAGGGGCGGGGCAGGGACAGTAACAGTGGCAGTGGCAGCGGCAGTGGCAAGGGCAGGGGCAGGGGCAGGGGCAGTGTCAGGGGCAACTGGCGCCAGGCGTGTGTGCAACTGTAGCGCCAGTTGCGGGGCTGTCTCGTTGCATGCGCTGTTGTTGTTGCTGGTAGTTAAATTCTTTTTGTTGTTGTTGGTTTTTCCATCGTGACGCCTGTCAGCTGCCAGCCAGGTTAAGCCGTGAGACAGAGCCAGTTACTGGCCCCGGCCCTGGCTCTGGCCAAGAGCCGAGACAATTAAATGCCTAATTTTGTATGCCCGTGCCCCCGCACCAACTTCAACGCTCCCGAAGCTGCCCCGCACTCGGACTCGAACTTGCCACACGCTCCCGTTGCGTTTGTTTTTCCAAATAATTCATTAATATTTTTGTTTTCATTTTCCCTATTCTTTTTTTTTTTTTTTTGGTAATTATGAGGCGTTTGCTGCCTGAGTTGCATGTGTAAAATTTTATTTTTATTCATATATATTTTTTTTCAGACTCTGTCTAGAAATTGCAATTCGACAGAAGTTTTATGTGATATATTATATTATTGTATTATTATTATTAAATACAAATCAGAAATCAGTGCAGTTCATTCTCAAATATTTTTTAATTTATTATAATTTTTATTTTATTTTATTTAATTTTTTATATATATATTTTATATATTTTACCAAGTTTATATTACTTTTTGAAATTTGAATTTCATAAATCTGTGGAATTTACTGCTTTTGACTCAGAGAACTATCTATAACATAGCTTCTTAATTATCTTTCAATATTTATATCGTTTCAATTTAGTATTACCAAAAAGTTGTTAATCTCATAAACATTGACAAGTGTAACGATAAATATAATTATTTAAATTAATTAAAGTAAACTACTTGATTTTCATATTGATTAATATGATTTTCATATTGATTATGTGCAATTGCCGTAAGTCAAGAAATCTTAATGCGATTTCCACGAAACGAAACAAGTGCATTTAATAACTTACAGTTAAGCACGAGCATATAAGCATTCACTAAATGATTTTTTAATAGGTAGGCGGCGTGCAGAAAACAAGCTTTTAGCGTGTTAGCTGAAAGCGCACCGAGTTGAGGCCAATAAAATACAAGTTCTTGACGGTCTCCGGACAGGCAAGTGTTGAGAAACTAATAGATGCTATTTAAGAGCCAGTTGATGTAAATGCAAAATGCGAAATGCAAATGCAAATGCGAAAATGCTCTATCTAATAATGCTCGGGCCGGGCCATTTGTAACTGTAAATCAACAACTTGTGGAGGCGCTCGTCCGACACCCTCGACAGACAATAGACAAAATGAGAAATGTGAAAACGTAAAATGAGAAATAAGAAATGAAAAATGAATTAGTTATTGTTAGTTTTTGTTTTTCAGCTACGTTTTTCCACTGCCTGAACAACAACAAGAAAAACGAGGGCAATGGCAGGTAGTTTACGGCTCTTAGAACATTTACCCCGCCAGAAGGCTAGAACCTTACTTTGCTCTAAACAAAAATAAGAAGAAAAGAACAACAATAATTGCCTACAAGAGAATGTTCATATATATACATATATATATATATATATATATATATATATTAATATGTATATGCGCTTGTTTATAAAGTTGATGGCGCAAAGTTAATTTAATTAATTAGCGCTAATAGTTTCATTTTCCCTCCATATGCGCTTTTAATCAGGTTTCAGCGCTGTTGTTGTTGTTGTAGACAAACTTAATTATAGACAATATAGTTGTCTAGCTGTTGCTATTGTTTATGCATAAACACATTTATTAACAACTTTATAGAAAAACAGCAACAACAAGCTTAACTGAACATGAACTCGAACTGAACAAAAATGATATGAAATGAAATGAAATGATTGACGCATTGTTTGATACATTGTTGCCCATTTGCCATGTGACACGCAAAAATCATGTCACACATACAACAACAACAGCAACAACAACAATTGTAACTACAACAACAATTATCATCATCTATAGCAACGCGCAAAGCTTTTCTTAATGAGCCAACACAAAATTTGCGTGACGTTTGCACAAAGCCAGCAACAAACTAACTGAAAGCAAATTTCTAGTTGTTGTTCTGGCCTTTGTTTTAGCTGCTTTTCCACCTGCCTGCCAATAATCAAACAGCAAACACATTTGACATTTGTCAGTCAATAAAAGTGTCAGCGCGCATTAGTCGCAACTTCTGACGCTGATTGTGGGTGCAGCTGAGGGGGGAGCAGAGGGGAGGGGTGGGGCCAAGGCAAGGGTGAGGTGTTGGCAAGGTGCGAGAATGGAGCGATGCAACAGCTTAAAGGTCCATCTAAAGATTAATCTTTAATAAAAATATAAAAATATATAAAATGAACAGAAAACTTAAGCCTAATTCTCAACAAAATTTCAAAGAAGAGCAGGCTTCAATTAAGGTTTAAAATAATAATTTCAAATAATTTCAGATTAAAACAAAATAGAAATAAATCCAAAAATTGTTCAATCTGTATAAAATAAAAAGCAGCTGATATTGGACACTAAAACTTTGGTCAAATACACATTGAAATAATCTTGAAAAAAATAGAAAAAAAAATTATAAAATAATAATATATATATTTCTGTAGACGAATCAATTTAAAATAACTTTTGTTTTGATTAATCTTGAAAAAATCGAATTATGATTTAATACTTTATTTTACTTTACTTCAACACAAAAAAACTGCGCAATTATAAAATAATTGTGCCAGCATTTTGAAAGCATAAAGAAAAAAAATTTTAATTGGAATTATTTTACATCGAAATAAAGCTCTGATTAAGATGAAAGCTTGACTCGTTTAACTGAAGAAATTGGCACTTTAATTTAAAAAAAGACTAAACTCTGTGAAATCTGTTTTGAAAACGGAAGAGACTCCAACTAGAGAATTTGATACAGATTTGAGATCAGATATGGCACAAAGACCGAGATAAGTTGTTAAGGAAATGTGTCGGCGGAGGTGGAAGGGGAAGGGGGAAATTTAAAACTAGTTAGGAGCAGTTGGGAACTTGCTACTGATTAGCTTTTAGGCGCCAGTTGTTAAAAAAAAACGAAAGATGTACGAAAAGACAAAAGAGATGCGGAGCACTTCCGTCTGTAAACGCCCGGAGCGCCAGCTTATCTGCCAGATAAGATACAGCCAAGCAGCTGTCGAAAAAGAGAGTGAAAGAGAAGGGCACATCAGCGAATGAAAGAGGGAGAGAGAAGACAAGTCAAACAAGCGACGAATGGACAAATATCTCAAATTCAAATAGAAACAAAAGCAAACACACAAACAAACAAAAACGAAGACAATGCAAATGGAGAAAGAGAGATAGAGAGAGGGGAGGGGGGACAGGTGCTGCGGGCTAAGAGGAGGCTGTTATTAAGTAAATGTAAATGCAATCAAAATCCAAACTCGAATGAAGCCCAAAATGTGGTAGCTTATTTGAGGTGTTTAACTGTCACCTAAGACTTAAGTAGTCAGCGATAATGCCCGTAAACCGTAAACCGTAAACCGAAAACCGGAGCCCAGACAACGTACAGCGACAAGTGGCGCTTGGCATATTTGCCCGCTCAAAACAACCAAAGACAACCAACAACAAACAACCAAAATGTTGTACGCAAATAAGCGACGCACGCGGCCAAACAACAAAACAACCAAAGCCTATTACCAAAAGCCTAAGTGAATTACAAGTGGCTAACAACAAATTTCAAATGCCCTAACTGAGAAACAACAAGAAACAGTAATAATATTTATAATAAAGCATGAGTTTAGTAATTAAATTATATTAAAATTAATATTAAATTAAAAATAAAAAAAATTCTTTAAGAAAATTTTGCTTTTAATTTTTTTTATATATAAAAGAAATACAAAAAAAAATTTAAATCACCATAGATTATAGCCCTATCTTGGGAAATGGTCCAACATAATAAATCATAAATAATCAATAATAATATTTATAATAAAACAATGCTGACTTTATAAAATATGAGTTTAGTAACTATAATAAATTAAAAATGAAAAACCATTTGAAGGATATTTTACTAATCATTTTGTTATATATAAAAAATTCAAAAAATACCATAGATAGAGACCTAACTTGGAAAATTGTCTAACATCATAAATCTTAATAATCAATAATCAATAAAATTATATGTAAAATAAAACAATGCTGAATTTATTAAATATGAGTTAAGTAACTATAATAAATTAAAAATTCGAAAACTTCTTAATTTTTTATCTATAAAAAATACAAAAAATACCAAAAAAAAATGTAATTCATTTCTCATAGATTATAGCCTTGAGATTTTTATATTTTTAATAAATCATTTGTTATATCTTATTTTAATATCTATTTATTACATTTTAAGCATCGATTTATTTCGATGCACTTTCCCTAACGAAATTTCTGAGAATAGCAGCTGCCTGGGCCAGCTGATATGCCCTGTCGGGCGGGCTGGGTTGACTGCGTGGTAGACGCGTTTAGAAATCTATTTGCATGGCGCTGGCAGCAAATATTGCACTTCCGTTTCAATGCGATGCCGAAATCCAAGTCAAGCTTGTCTATTTGCTTTGGGCTAATGGAAGCGCTGACATTAGCTGTAGCAGCTGCCAGTGGCAACATCGCCCCCCACCCCCCCATCCCCTTAAACACCCCTCGAACTTGCCACAGTTGTGTCGTTCTCCTTTCTATTTGGTTTTCTTTTTTTTGGCAACAATGGACAAACAACAAAGGCAACAAAAGCGCGCTGCTAGAAGATGTTCTTTTGGGTCGTGGGCGTTGTTGTGGGCGTGGGCGTGGTCGTCTGATTCTTGTTGTTACTGTTGCCCACGCACAGCAGCAGCTGCTGTTCTTTTGGCGGCCCAGGGGCGGTGGGGGGGGGGGGGGTTTAGGCTTTGTAAAACGACTTAATCCTTAGATTTGCTCTGCTTTTTATTGTGCGCTAAGGCGCAGCATGTGTGTCAGCGGATAAGAGAGGGAGAGAAAGAGAGAGAGAGACAGAGAGATAGACAAAAAGAGATAGAGACAGCGGGAGCAGCTCTGAATGGCATTGTCCTCTCACAGCGGAAACGCGGCGCAATAATAAATTTGTCTTCAGCTGTCGTCGGCCTCGATTTCTAAGCATTTGTTTAGACATGCACACAAGAGGCTGCGGCTGCGGCTGCGGCTGCGGTCTGAGATTGTGGCTGCCTTGCGCCGCAGGATAGCGGCGCCCCCCCGTCGGCTTATAATCGAGCCGCCAGTCAAATGCGGCGTATGCGCAATATGCCGACCCAATAACCGTTTCAGTTTTTTTTCTTTTCTTTTTCCCATCTACTTAATTATGTTGTTAGACATCGATCCGAGGATGCGATGCGCAGGATGCGCCTTTTCAGGCATTAGAAACTGCAGTCCTGTGCAAGCAAAAAGGGGCGTGTAATCTTGTTTGTGCGGCCACTAATCGCCACTTTGATCAGCTCAGAAAATGAGCTGCCCGCCTACCGCCTGTTCATGTGTGTGTGTGCGTGTGCGTGTGTGTGTGTGTTTGGATTAGGCCTGTTTGGATTCTGCAATGCCTTTCCTTTCCCTTCCTTTCTTTCCTTTTCTTTTCGTTTCAACATCATTTGGGCTAAGTAATCATCGCCGCTGGCTTCTGCCTCGTTTGCCTGACTTTGCCAATTTTTTTCGGTGTACTTTGCCATTGTTCGATCTAATTCCATTCGAGCATTCATTCAACTCACTTGACATCTGTCCGTCTGTTTTTGTCTGTTTTTGTATTTGATTAGCTCTGCGTTGTCTTCAATATTGAATAAGTCTGTCATTCAGAGTTTCTTTCAAAGTTGAAGAGTTAATTTTTGTTTATTTCTTAATATTTTTTAAATATTTGCCTACTTAAAGCTCTTTTAGCAATTAAAGCTTTTCTTTATTAATCAAAGTCACTATAAAAAACTCACTTGAGCTTTAGCAGCTACTTATATCTGTCTACTTAAAGCTCTTTAACAACTTAAAGCTTTTACTTTTTTTTAAATCAAAATTGCAAAAGCTTTATTAAAACAGCTTAAAGCTGTTTGTTTCTATTTATATTCTTATTCCCATTTTTATGATCTTTATATTATTTTTTTATTGAAAGCTTTTGGCTTTACTTGAAGTTCTCGTTTACACAAAAAATTTATATTTGGTCTGCTGGCAGCTTTAAGACCAGAAACGCAGTGAAACGGCGCAGAAACTGAAGCGTTCAGCCCACATCTCTGGCATCTGGCAGCCATCGCAGTGTGCCAAATACCAGAAGAAATATTTTTGCCGCTTTTTATGAGAAACTTGGCCGTCGCCGCCACGCAATTGTTTTTTGCAGTTTTCTTTATTGTTGCTGTATTTTCTTGTTTTTTTTTTTTTTGGTTTTTCGTTTTTCTTTTGCGTACTTGTATTTTTTGCATGGCGTCTCTCTTGTAGCCGTCAACTTGATTTGAATATTAAAAAATTCCAAAACATAAAAGGTATTTTTATTTGTGATATTTTGTCGCACCTCAGCGACAACGTACTTGCCACCTCGTCAACGACGGCTGCACGACGAACGAAATTAAGTCAAAAATGCGGCCATGCCACCAAGTGCTGCCCTCCCAAGCCCCCCAATTCTCCCTCCTTAAGCAGAGCCAGAGAGAAACCCAGACGCTGGCAATACCTGGGGCCGGTTTTTTTGGGTGGGTTTTCTGCGATTGTATTTGGATCGGAGTCGTCGTCCCGGTTTAATTTAACATAAAAGCGCGTTCGCCATTAGGCGCTTAAGCCAACCCCCAACCCTTACACACACACACACACACACATTTTATGGGGCAGTGCGCATTGAAATTTATGAGGCATGCTCAGGTTTTTATTAGATTTTAACTAGCCTAATATATAGGACTGGCGCCAGGGCCAGGGCCAAGCCAGCCCAGTCAGGGTTGGGCCCAAAACGCAACGTGCTAAAAACATTAAATATGTTAATTAGTTTCAACGCCCCCGCACGACACGCCCCCTACGCCCTTTAGTCAACCCATACCACCAAAAAAAAAAAAAAATTAGAAAAAAATCAAGCGCAAAAACTAAATGTTCAAGTTTTAGCGCGAACAAAATTTTTGCCTTCCTCTTGTTCCTCGCACCCCACCCCCCCTCACCCGTTGGTTGACACATTTGAAACGACGAAAACGAAACCACTGAACCACTGAGTGGTGCCTGGCGAACAGCTCTTAAGTACCGCCGGTCACGTCAACTAGCCTCAAAAAAAAATAAAATGAAAAAAGTCACAGCTAAAAAGTGGAGAGCTGGTCTGGCATTATGCTAATGCCTAATGGTAATGCCCCGACTTATGACAGATGTCTGGGCGCAGTCGCTGTCCAGGAATCTGATGGCGTTTCAGTTTATCTGCGTGTAGCTAGCTGTACGCAATTGAGGTTAACACTTGCCCACTCAACAGCCCAGCCTGATAAGATGAGAATGGAAATGGAAACAGCACAAAAAGGAAAAGCGGCAGGAGTTTTCATTTCAAATGGATTACATAAAGAGAGAATATGGAAGAGTAGGATCTGCTGTTTTAAAGTTTTCTTTCAACTAAATTAGAGAATGTTAAGGAAGTGAAAAGTGGTTTTCCAAACTCAGAATAGAATTTATGAAAACAAAGGTCGCTTTACAAACAGTGGAAAATATATTGTGTACATTAAATATGGTCAATTTCCAAAAATCTATATAACTTCGTATGTTTTAAAGCTAAATAAGCTAAATTCAGAAAGATTAAAAATTACTCAAAATATTGTCATATTCCAAAACCTTCGTAATTTTGCCTAAACTGAACGGGTTCTATACTGAAAATGTATTTAAATTATATGCATTTAAAAAAAAAAAAACTATTTTTAAATATTTTTTTGGTCTAAGAAAAACTGATTTTCTAAAAACAATTGTTGGGTAAAATATAAAATCTTAAATTAATATTTTCAAAATTAATAATGTCAAAATTAGTATAAAAACTATTATTAAAAGTAATTTTGAGGGGCTCAAATTTTATTTTTGTAAAAATTCAAGTCAAATTCAACAGCAATTTGTACACGTAAAGCTCTCGGATCCATAGCTCTTATATTTGAAACTGTCATATGATTTATTATGATTTATGCTCTAACTTTATTTTTTTGTAAATTGTAAATATTATTTACGTTTTGTAAATAATACTAGGCTATTTTGTGTTGGTTTGTTGTTAAACAGTAAATGAGTGCAACATTCGAACTTAGATTTTATTATTTATAAAAAATGCATTTATGAAAATAAACTGAATAAATTTTTATTTTTGAATTTTTAGTTTAGCCAACACTCTTTAAATTGAAACTAGTGTAAATAGCTGAAGGCGGATCTCGAGTAAGCCAGTTAATGATGTTGCCAGCCGCAAACTCCACTCGACAAGATTTCCTCCCTGCCTCCCGCCGCCCCCTCGTCATCACACATACTCATCTAACTACGCATTGCGTGTGTGTGCGCAAAAAAGCAAATTTGCAGCTTGGCAAAAACAAAAACCAAAAAAAAAAAACCGGATGATTGATGGGCAGAGCGCGAATGGGGCGGCAGGGAGGAGGGACCCCACTTGCAGACTTGAAGCCAAAAATATGCAGGCAATTAAGGCAACTATTTCCGGAGCATCAGCCGCAGCAGCAGCAGGAGTAGCAACAACTTGCAGCAGCAACTTGCAACAGCTGCTAAAACCAACAACAACAACAAAAACTGATGAAGAAAAATTCTAAGCCAAAACTCGCTTAAGCTCGTTTGGCGGCTGCGGTTTTCAGCAGGCGTTGCCCAAGGATGCGTTGCACAGGACACGCTTGTTGTTGTTGCTGTTGCGGCTGCTGCTGCTGCTGCTGCTGTCTAATCTGCCCGGCAGCAACGAAAGTTGATCGCAAACTGATAGCCAATGGGTTCGGTTCTTTTTCTGTATTTTTTTTTTTTTTTTTGTGGGTTATTTATTTATTGTAGCCAAGCTGCAGATACCCTTTGCACTTAGCCAAACTCCGACTCCGACTCCAATGCTGATGGCCTGATGTATGTCTGCCTGCCCGTTTGCCCCTGCCCTTGTCTGTCTGCCCTGTCCGTGTCTGGGTGCGTGCGCCGTTCAGCGTCATGATATACGCTCAGATAGTGTGCCGCAGCGCCGCAATTGATGGCATTAGGCATTAGATAAGAAATCAGACATTTATAGGCACACAAGCGGACGGACGGACGGACGGACAGGGGACGAGCACACAAGTTAGACAAGTTGAACATTTGCAGGCAGGCAACAACAACGTCATCATTAATAGCTTAGGGGTAGGGGCCCGGCTGAGAGGGGTTGAAGGGTAGTCGATTTTTGGCAAAAGGTCCTCTTTCAGCAGCCATGTGAAATTCTCATTGCAGACGCGCACAATTAATGGATTGTTAAGTTCTTGCCAAATTGCCGATAGAGCGCGCTAATAAAGAGCTTAACTTGTGGTCGAGACGGGGCAGAAGAAGAAGAAACGCAAAACACAAAAGATGAATGCAGCCCGAAAAAGGGGGTTGCATAAAGATAAACCCAACTGCAAGAGTTTTTCCATTTCAATGGGAAAATGCAAAAGAAAATGAAGAAAGGATGAAATAGTCGCAATCTAAAAGATATATTTATATAAATGTTGCTTACTAATTGAAAAGTTTAATAGGTTCGATTTTTTTGTGGGACAGTTTTTTAAATTTTAATGCTAATTTTTTGTTTTTTGGCATTTTAAGGAAGGAAACTTTAAAGTTGTATACAACTTTTGTTAGTACTCTTAATAATCTAATCGTTTAGGATTTATGTAAAGATTGTAAAGTAATTTCTAGTTTTTATTTTCAGCTTCTATATGATTATCATGAACATGGGTTTGTAAAGAAAAAAATTTAAGCTTCACTTTATTACCATTTTTTATTATTATTTTTTGATTAATTTTTTGTATATAATATGAATTATATTTCTAGCGTTCGCTATAATGAAAATCAATCATGAACTATTGATATAAAAATTTGCAAATGATTTATCGAAAGATAAATTTAAATTTCTTGCCAAATATTGAGAAAGTTAAGATAAGAAAGCTGAACTAGTTTCAGTTGTTAAACATGTATATGTATATGGAAAATCGAAGCTGAGGTCCGGCTACGGAAAAAGCCACGGGGCGAGGGGGGCGGGGACTGTTGTCAACTTCAAAGCGACCTTTCAAGTTGTATTTTGGGGAACACCTAGCAGGCAGATGCGGCGAAGGCGGTTTGACTACCTGCCTGACTATGACAGACAAATTGGCCATAGCCCATATCTGAACACACACACACACACACACGTATATATAAGTTTTGCGGGCCGCCTTTGATTTTCTAAACGAATTGTTTTCAAGACAAGCCACAAGAGAAACGAATGAGACACAGCAGGAGGAAAAGGAGGCGGGGGGGGATGTGATGTGTATGCAAGGATTCAAAAGGCTTGTCAGGACATGTGAGCTTCAATTAATTTGATTTGCGCTTAAAGGCGGCTGCACAGCGCTCGTCCGTCGCCAGCAACATCCGGAAATGGAACTCCACTTGAGTTTATTTGTCAACTTGGCTGTGATAAATTTTTTTCGGTTCGTCTGCTGCGCAAGGGCGACGACCACTTGGCCATGGCTGAATGGTCACAGGACGAGCCACTGCAGATGCCATTTGAAGATGGCCAACTATGCTTTGAACTATGATGAAACTAATGGCAGCAGACACACACACACACACACACTCGCACAACTGCAGAAAGGTCCTCGTTTGGGTCGTTAGGTCCTTGACAACGTCTCGGACCAGTTTGAATTGCCCATCGAAATGGGTAGTTTGGGGGGGTGGGTTGCAACTGGCACTGAAACGGGGGGCTGGGGTTAATTGGCAAAAGCTTTTTGCCAGCTTCAACAATTAAACGCATTAGGCGACACCTCAGACACACAAAATGCAAAATTCCGTTTTATTCTTGGTTCACGGCTAACCCTTGTGTGCTGCATTTCAATATTTTTAGGGTTGCGACAGCGGCAATATGGCCGACAAAACACACACACACACACACACACACACACACACATGCACGGAGCGTTTTAAAACGCGCGCGTTTTTTTTTTTTAAATTTTTTTTTGTGTGTTGTAAAACGGGTGTATTAGTTTTGTGTGTAACAGGCTGAAGTATATGATAAATAATAAATTTTATTGATTTAGGCGAAAGTTAGAAACCTTTACATTTCACTTATAGCTATGTTGTTTGATATTTTGCAATTATCGATAAATATCGATTTTATGAAATGCATTTCTTAGCACATCTCATTAATTTTCCGAGCTATACCCAAACCTAATAGAACATATATTTTATTGATTTAGGCAAGAGTTGCAGACCTTTACTTTTCAATTATGGATATGTTGTTTGATATTTTGATCGATAAATATCGATCATTTTATATTTATTATTTTAGGAGCTATACCCACACCAAAATTAAATGTAGGATATCTGCCAGTTCGGGCACACCCAACCAGGGCATATTTACTGGCTTATTTTTTATTCACCAACTGAGCTAAGTGCATTTCAATGTCGGCTGAACGGGGTGGGGCAAATAAGCATGCAAGCACCGCCAGAAATATGCAATTATCAGGTGTAATAGAGGTGTGGGGGGAGGGGAGCGGGTGTTGCTTGCGACAACGACTTACTGTTGTTTTGACACGCAGCCAACGGGCAATGGGCTTGCATAGATACCGAAGGAGCAAAGGAGCGAAGGACCTAAGGTGACCATCGTCAGCTGACCTCAGCTCCCGTCCGCCTGTCCGCCTGACCGCTGACCGCAAGGCGTGTACAATTATAGATTTGAGCGCTTTTTCTGCTGAGAGCGACAACAGCTGTTGGAGCACTTTTGTGGTCGCCAAGTTCTCGTTCCCGTTCCACGTTCCTCGTTCCTCGTTCCTTGTTCCTGGCTGGAAGTGCTCTTGTAAGACACAGTCCGAAACTGTTCTGGGGGAACACACGCAGCGCTTTTTGTCGGCGCGCGGCGTTTGAACTAAGCGAAATTAATGGCCAACACAGGCTACTTAGCGGAGGCCGAGGCCCACGCACACACGGAGACACGGAGACACCGACGACGACGACGACGACGACTTCGTTGTGGCCCTTATGGCAGTCGCTTGTTCGGCGCGCGATTTATGACTTGGCATGCAAAGAGGCAACGCAGAGAACCGCCGAGAGAAGCGGCGCAGGGCGGCGCAGACATGACAAAACTGCATGGCGCCCGCCAGCGTCGCCATCGCCAAACGCCATCATTGGGCAGCGACGGCGACGGCGACGGCGACTTCGCTGTTTGCCCACCCGTTGCGTCGCCGCCGTCGCCGATCAATAAAAAATGAAAATTTGCGCAGCAGTTGATGAAATTTACGCGATCGGCGTCGGCGAAGTTCAAAAGCATCGGCCTTGGCGGATGAACCAACCAACTGGCCACCAGGCGCACCCAAGCACCATATAAAACACACACACACACACACACACACACACTAAAAAAAACAAGCCGCACCGCCAATTTGTTGGCGCCCGCGCCCACTGCCCAATGAATGGAAACGAAAGTTGTCGTTATCCGTGGCAGCGTCTGCCGGCTGCGTGTGAGAAGTTTTAGATAAGCCTCGCTGGCATACTTCAAAGTGCGGACCGGGAACGCAGCGCAACGCAACGCAAATTTGCATTGATAAGCCAACTGAACGGGCCGGCGCCCGAGCAGGGACCCACTGCAGACGGCGCACGACGAGTGTTAGGTGCCGCTTCCTACAGCTTCCTCTTTGATATACATACATATGTACATATATATGAAGCGGCACGCAGATAGAGCTGCATAGATAATGCTCGCTTTGAAGTTCATCGGGCAGCCGCACAGCGGCAGCACGTGAGGCACACTGCCAACAAATAAGCACGATGAGAAATGCATTTTCAATTGCTTCAACAGTTTCTCCTAATCAAGTTCTAGTCCGAAACACTCCGAATTATTCCGAAAACAAATATACCAATACAAATGCATTGCAAACTTGCATGAAATGATAGAAAACACATAATTTGAAACACTCCGCATTACTCCGAATTACTCCGAATTATTACGAAAACCTACATGCCATTACAAACACATTGCAAACTGTAATAACTGACAGAAACTGAATCTTTGAACTACTCCGAATGACTCCGAATTACTCCGAACTATACCGAAACACTCGTAACTCTCGAAACAAGCACACCAAGTTCTGTTCTACCTTGCCGTTTATCAATTGATATGTGGGTTTATTTTGTGTTCGATACATTTTTGGAGCATCTAGGGCTTAAATTATTAATGCGGTAAACAAAGAAGACGTACAGTACTTACAAATCCATGTTTATCACTAATATTGTTGGTCAATTTTAATTTGTGAAATGAAACAACTTTTTGCATCCATTGCTCACCCGTTGTGGGCGAATCTGGATGGATGTACATGCGTTTTGGCATTTCAGGATCCGCTTTGCCAGCGACCATCCAGCGACTGTAAAAGGATAACAATATTGATTACACACACACACAAACACGGACACACACACACACACACTTACCTATTATGAAATTTATAACGATAATCATCCGCCGCAACGATATCCAGTAGCAATATGTATTTAGCCTTGGCATCCAGACCCGAAACGCGAAATTTCATTTGCGGAAACATTTGTCTGCAAGAGAGAGAGAAAGAGAGATAGAGGTGAGAGGTGAGTGAGTAAGCGAGATGGAGCTAAAGTCATTTTAGCCGGGTAATCAAATAAAACATTAATCAGCGCGGCATAAAGCCTAAACGCTGCAACGGTTCTCAGGGAGCCCACCAGCAGGCCCAGATATTGAAAGCCAGGTAGATGGAGGAGGTGAGGCAGCGAAGCGTGAGTTGGCCAAGACACACACACACACACATACACAATCATCATCATCATCATTATCAGTTGGCTGGCAAAAGCAAACAAAAACAAAAAAAAAAAAAAAAAAATCGGCGATCAGTTGAGAAATCGCAGAGTTCGCCGTGCCGGAGCCGGAGCCAGGGTTATCAAGTGGCGCCAAGCCGCAAATTGTTTCCAGCTCCAGACTCTCGACTGTAGTCGAATTCAAATTGGCCTGGCTCTTGTTGATTAGCCTTAGTCCATGTTTCTGGCCATGTTGGTGGCAATGTGCAAACTCGAAAATTACATGGCCCTGGACCGTGGAACACCAAACGATCAGTGACCACAGAGCGCTGTGGCTACCCACCCAAGTAAAGGGCTGCACCCTCACATATAGAGAGAGAGAGAAAGAGAGAGAGAGAAAGAGTAAACACACACACACACAGACAAATATGAAAATTATAAGTTTAAGTAGCAATCACTCAATCGCTGCGACTGCGCCTCAACAAGCCACAGCTGCCTGGACTCCATGGTGGAGACCAGCCTCTGGCCCGCTGTCCCACTGTCCCAGCGCCAGCGCCAGCGCCTGCGCCTGCGCCTCATGAATCAAATTTAACGAACGTCTTGTTCATGTTCACAGATCATCATCAGCTGCGCCTGCATTTTGATAAAACCAACAAAAAGAAGGCCCCCAAACAGGCAAACAGGCAGGCAGAAAGGCAAACAGCTAACAAGCTGACTGATGTCTGACTGGCTAAATGACTAACTGACGAACGGACCAGCGGACTGACTGACGAACGGACTCACGGACAGACGGACAGACGGATGAACGGACGCTGGCTGGATGCAGCGATGTTTCTATTTAGAGAGCTGCAAAACATGAACTGGGCAGCAGCAGCAAGTGGCAGATTGAATGCGAATACGAGGGTATGCACGACTAGCAAATGACCTGTAAAAGGTGTGTTGACATATTGAAATTAGTATAGAAAGATGTTTAAGAGCTGCCTCAATTTAAATTTTTTAGATAATGAAATCAACATCAGATGGTAAATTATTTTTAAAAAATAAATAATAATAATAATATAATAATAAATTTAATTTAATAATTATTAAATTTGTGCTGCTTTAAACTTTAATTAATTAAATTAATTAGATAATTAAACTGCACAATATTTAATACTATTTAAATCAAGACAATATCTAAGCGAAAATTCGTTTATGTGTAAAAAAACAGAAAGCTTAACGATCGTTTTAGCCAGCATTTACAGGGTACCTCGGGACCTCCAACTCCAGCTCGGAGCCAGAGCCCAGCCCACGTCTTCGGCCGCCCGCCCTTGCGAATGCCTTTTTCGACTGCAAATTATTTTTTATTTGCGAGACTGAAGACCAAGACGGAGACCGAGACTGGGCCTGGGTTTGGGCCTGGGCCTGGGTCTGAGCCTGAGTCTGAGCCTGAGCCTGAGACTGGGACTGAGGCCGTGGCACGTCTGCCTGGTTAGTTGGGCTCCTTTTGGCTTCGTTTCGTTTCTTTTCAGCTCGCTTTTTTTTGTGTTTATTTGTATTATTTTTTTTTTTTGTTTTTTTTTTTTTTTTGGTTTTTTTTTTTTGGTTTTTTGTTGTTGTCTTAACTGAATAGCTCGTTAACATTATTGAGCACTTGGCGCCAGTTGTTGGCAGCTTGTTATGGCCATGGCCAGAGTCGAAGGCGAAGTCGAAGTCGCGCCGCATAGCCCCATAGCCGCAAGCGCCAACTGGAGCCAGCTCGCTTGGCCCCAAAACAAATCGGCCCACCACACGCGCAGGCCCCAAACGCTGCCCCTCCCCTCACATGAGTGTGTGTTGAGTGTGTGTGTGTTGGACCTCCTCTCAGCTCGAACTGTGCTCGACAACAAAACGATTTGCTCTCGTTTGTGTTTGCCAAGCTGCAGTTAAAGTTGAGGCTGCTGCTTTTTTTGCTGCTGCTGCTGCTGCTGCCAAGTGTGCTGCTGCTTCTTCTTCTGCATCATCTTCTGAGTGAAGCTTCGTGCAAATCGTTACGTGTAAAACTTGCACCTTTTGACCGAAAGTTGTTTGTTTTGTTGGGGCCACACATTATTTTTTCTTTCTGTTTTTTTCGAACGCGCTCAGCTAATTCAATTTCCCTCATATGTTCAGCTCTCTTTCGGGCTCTCTGCTTCTTCTCTTATGCCTCTTCTTGTTTTTTTTTTATTGCCCAGCAATAACAAACAACAACGAGCTGTTAATGTGGCTTGAAAGTGTTTGGCAGGCTACTTGGGCCTCGACCCAGCCCCCGGTCTGAGGCCACTTCACAAAACGCCAGTGCCCATAATTAAGCCTAATTAAGCCGACTGTGTGTGCGTCTGTGTGTGTGTGTGTGTGTGTGTGTGTGTGTGTGTGTGAGGTGCTGCTGCTGCACTCGCATCGGCTCATCGACGCTCGCGTCCCTATTGAGGTTAATGGCTAATCAATTAGCCCTGGGTTCGAGTCTTGGGCCCGGCCCGACGAGGCGACTCCTGCTGCTCCTCATTGTCGTCCTGATGGAACTAAACGCTTCAGCGATTGAGTTGTAATTGGCATTTCGAGCCATTGACATGGCCAGCCCGGCGAGATAACGCCGCGACACCCCGATAAAATAAATGCTGCCCGAATTACGTAATGGGGTCGAAAAAAATATATGTCGAGGACAACAGGAAAGGCTAGTTAAATAGCTAAACGGAGAGGCGGGCCACAGGGAGAGAGATAGATAAAATAATAGTGAGAGAGAGAGAAGAGAGGTCATTTAAAAGAGAGCAGGAATTTTTTATTCTGTTCTATTAACAGACATCTAGTCTATAAAACAAATAAATCTATTTTATAAATAAATTTCAAACTCTTAAGTGCTCATCTATAACATTTTTAGCCAAAACAAATATTGGCGTATTTCTTTTATTTTTTTAAAGAACTTTATTTATTTTGAACAATACGTAACTATCGTTTTATAATTTATATTTTACAAATTATTTCTTTATTATCTTTATTTTATGTATTTTTTTTGTATGCTCTATGAATTATATTAAACCCCATTCCTCTCACAATTTTCTATATATTTTTTAAATATTTTCTCAATGATAGATTTTATTATATTTGTATCATCTGTTTAAGTATTAAGTAATTGAGTTTTTATAATTTAAAATAATATAGTTGTAGATGTTTAAAAGGTTACAAGCACAATTCTCAAACTATTTTCTGTTTTCCAAATAATTTTTTTATATATTTTTTGATATAATATTTTTATGAATTAAGTAAATAAATGCTCTAGTGAAGATTTTTTACACTTTTAAATGGCTTATTTTAGTTTTGAAAGCAATTTCCTAGTGAAAAATTCATTTTCAGAGATCTTAGAAATTTCTGTTTTCTAAATATCTTTACAGAACTTTACTATGCAATGGTAAAAAAAAGAGAGAAAAAATGAGAAAAACCCAGATACTACAGTTGGCAGGAAATTGAGTTTCTGTTGTTGTTGTTGCTGTGTTAGATTGCCAGCTGAGCCATTTGATGTTGCCACACACTGGTGTGGCGGTGGCAGTGGCAGCTATCAGCGGCAGCTAAACGGTGTCTATCGAGGCACCTGTGATCCTATATTTATTTTTTTTGTATTTTTTCGGAGGTCGAAAGGTGCCCGCTGGCTGCCATAGAAGCGTCAATTGTCAATGTTTTATCTGCTGGTCAAATCGGACGCCAGCAGACGGTGCAACCGAGAAGAAGAAGAAGAAGCTGCTGCTGCGTGTGTGTGTGTGTGTGGAAGAGCAAACAAGGCGCACATAAAACAAAGGCTCAAGCCGAATGGCTTGCAAAACGCGTCGTCTGTCCGTTTGTTCCCCCCGCCCCCCTTCCCCCTTCCCCGTGTTGCCGACGGTTTGTCAACAAGCGCGGGGATTAAAGTAGCACCTGCAGCACCGGCAAAGGTACCGGCAATGATGTCAACAACAACAACAACAGCGACGGCTGTTGACAGTTCTCCTTTGTGACAACAAAATTGTTGTCGAGTTTTTTGTTGTTGTTGTTTCCCTGTTATTTAAGTTTTGTTTTTCATGCTGTTTTCTTGAGGAGAGGAGAGGAGAAAGGGCGGGGGGGCGCTTTAATCTTTTTGGGCAAGTTTGTCAACACATTTTGAACGAATCGATAACTATCGATCAATAGGGGTGCATATATTTAACATGGAGATTACAACGCTTTACATTTGGCCCCCAAAAAATAAATACAGAGAGAGAAAAGTCGCAGCTGTCGGCATTTAATTTGAATTTTATTGAATTTTATTGAATTGCAATTGCATGCAAATTGTGTTGGTTTGTGGTCAAGCCCCCCCCCCCCCCCTCCCTACCCTTAACCTATTGGCGAAAAACAAAATTTATTTGACAAATTTCTGAGCTGCAGTTAACGTTGACGTCAACAGCAACATCAGCATTAACATCAACATCAACATCAACATCAACGTCAGCGTCAACATCAACGGCAGCTGCAGCCATAAAGGCTAATTACCCACAGAGACAGAGTAGAGCACAGGTTCAAGAGGGGTTTCACAGGGGTTGGAGAGGGGTGCGGGGTTGCTGAGGGCTGCGGGCTGCTGTTAGGGCACGCAAGGTACCAAATTAGTTAAACCAATAAACTGACAGCGGCCGCTTACGTCTGGACTTGTGCCATATTTCAAGTCTATATAATAATAAAACAATTTATGAAGGCATAACAACAAGCAGCCCCTGCCCCCCCCCCCCCCAAAAAAAAATAAATGGCCCAAACACAGCATGCAGCCCCGCCTACCCGCCTACCCCCCCACTACCTTCACTGATCCTGCCCCGCGCTGGCTGTCAGTTAGCGGCAACGCCCACAACGCGTCTCTCTGCGACTCGTTGTGGCTCAAAATGAATGGCCATGTCATTAAGCCGGGCCCAGACGGACGGACAGAGCCAGTATCAAGGCGGAGACAGGCAGAACCCGCTGCGCGCGGATGCCTCAACAGCTAAACTGAAATAAAATGGAATCAAATAAAAGGCCAAATCCTGTTGCCAGGCTCCGCTTCAATTGCCGGCCTGTGTGTGTGTGGCGCTAGGATTGAGGATTGAGTGCTCAGCTGTCCGGCGCACTGTGGGAATTCGGCTCCTAACTCAAATACGACAAACAAAAAACCAAACAACAAAACCGGTGAGAACATTGCAAGCGGGTGTATACGACGGCGCAATACATAATAACAATTTAATTTTGAATTTAGAATTTGTAATTTAATTACTATTGGTTTTTTTTTTTGGAGAAACAATCTAAAGTGTATACAGCTCAGAGATATATAAAAAAACCAATATACCCTGTACTCACTTAGTAAGCGAGTATCAAACTGAACATAAATATCTTTGGTAATATATAAATCAAATCGCATGTAATTACAATTTGTGCGCTTAATTACGGAAAATGCGTGAAATGAGCCAAGGAAAATGCTCGTTAAGGCGCTGCACAAACACAGAAGTCGAACTGCAAATGCTCTTTCAAAAATTAAAAAAAAAGAATTCAAAAAATCGGAACTCTTTTTCTAAATAAAACACTAAAAATTTAAAAAATTTTATAAAAAGTATAAATTTGTTTTGGCTACTTTCATGTTTAAATATGTAAAACTTATTGTTTGAAAAATATATATTATAACTATAACAATATAATCTATATATAATCTAAAAATAATATATAGCCTAAATCTGACAAATATTAAGGAATTATGTTTATATTATAATGCATGAAAACTTTCACATAATACTCCCGTAAGGAAACTGTTGTGCCCGCAAGAGCATCCTCCGCTTATCAGAGTTTAGCGATGATAAGCGGCTCTCAAGGAAGGAAGGGAGGGGGGCTGACAATTCACAGCGGCAGCTGTCAACAGCGTTTAACGGGCGATCGTGTCTGGTGGCAGGTTCAAGCGACGCACATAACTCAGCGAGTCGTCAGCGCAAGTGCTTGATAACTATCCCCCCCCCTCCCCTTCCCCCTTTCTGCAGACAGCTAAAAAAACGTGCTGAACTTGTTGGCCTCGTTCAGTTTTGTTTTGGGGACAAGCGCGCTTCTCTAATCTCGGGAGAGTGTCTCGTGGCCAGTTCCCGATTCCCGATTCCCGCTTTCAAGTTGTTTTGTTTGTTGTTCGATTTAATTGTTATGAATTGAAATGCAGTTGTCGCCCCGATAAGAGGCGACATTCGAGCACTTGTTTTTAGACTCAACTGAAAAAGGAAGGGGGACGGGGTGACATCCCCAGCGGGGGCCAGAGGTCAGCGGCAAGTTTGGGTGCTGATTTATGTGGCATTTCTTGTGTCAGTTTTAGAGGCAAGTCAAAAAGATCTATGTCTCGTATTTTGTGAGTTATGGTTTTCAAGATTACTAAAAACTATAGATATAAAATGCTCAAATATGAAAAGAAACCCCGAATTTTTTTTTAAATAATAAAAAGAATACTTTTTTAATAAGCAATTCAGAAATAACTGTATTATTAACATTTATTTAACGATTATCTTAAGTGTATTTATAGTAAATTTCTGTTAGCGACTACAATTAAAAATATTTTTGGTAATTCTCTTTATTTTGGTATTTTCTTTATTTTTTCGATTTCAAACTAATAACTAACTACCATCTAATTACCCATTTATTAATCGTTCTTATTCTAACTAAGAAACTAACTAAACTAACAAACTTTCAAGCACCAAATTATTAATATAATTAATGATTATAGAGCATCATAAAAAGAAAATGTTATTAACCATCTAAACGCCTACAATTGCTTCTCTCTCTCTTTCTCTCTTACCTAAAGTGCTTAATTCCAAGCACATAAATATATTACCCTCCTTTTTTTACTATTCCACATTAATTGCATGTGTTACATTTTGTTTGAATAAAATTCTGTTTGTTTTTTTCTTTCCAGCTTATTACAAGTATTTACATGGGCGCCCCCGCCCACCCCGCTTAACCCATCAAGAGTCCGCTGACCGAAATCCGTACTCGAATCCGAGTACCTCAAATGGCCGTCGCTTTTGTTTGTTTGATTATTTTTTGTTGTGTTGTTGTTTTCGGGTTTTTATTATTTTTGTTTTTTTTTTTCGTCATAATTGCTCATAATTGCGGCTGCTGTCAGGCACACACACACACACATGAACATGCACATGCACATGCACACACACGCACACATGCACAGCCACATATGTGCGCCATTTTTGCTCAACATTTTGGCCGCCGTCGCCATCATTTTCGGTCAATTGACACAGACAAACAAAACACACACGCCGGCAGATTGCACACCCTGGCCTCGAACTTTGCCAGCGAGCCCACCCCAACCCTCTCTCACTCGCTCGCTCGCTTGCTCGCTCGCTGCCTAAACCAAAAACCAAAAAACAAAAAAAAAACCAACAAAAAAAGTTCTGCACACATTCTTTGCTCTCGCTCTCGCTTTTGCTTTGGCACAGTCGACGGCCGCACGCAGTTCATTTGCACTGCATGCGACTGGTTGTGTGGACGCGAGCGAGATAGCGCACGCCCCCGCACAAACAGTTTTATTTGGTGCTTTTGTGTTTCGCTTGCGTGTGTGTGTATGTGTGCGTCTGTGTTGGTATTTTGCTTTGTGCTTTGCTTAATTTTTGTTTTTGTTACGCTGCTGGTCAGTGATTCTTGTTGTTTTATTTTACCATATTTATTATTTTAGCTTGTCCTGTGCCCTGCACTCTATCTCTCTCTCTCTGCCTGCGCTGAGCACATGTGTGTATTTGCTCATTTTACTACACTTGTCACGCCGTCGACTGTGACTGCGACAGCGACTGCGCTGCCTCTTTTGCATGCAAGACAGCGAACGGCTTTTTATTGTTGTGGCTGCTGCTTAATTTTAATTTTGATTTGCCAGTTTTGTTGCTTTATTGTTTTTTTGTTTTCTTTTTTTTTGTTTTTTTTTTTTTGTTTTGCGTGCGCATTTGCCGCCGTTTTATGCTACTTGTCGCTTATTTAAAGCAATTTATTAATAATTTTATTCCCTCCCTCCTCACACACACACACACGTGCGCACTCACACACACACTCGCTATTTAATATGCATGCCGTTGGCTGCTGGCGTTGTGTGATTTTTCGCACAATAATCAAAAGCCGCAACAACAACAACAAAAAACAATTTAGCAGCGATTTTTTATTTCAATTGCAACTTTTAAGCGCTGTTGCCGTTTTTTTTATTATTGTTCTCCCCTCAATTTGTTGCACACGCAAAAATTTAATTGAAGTTGACAAACGTACAAAACAGCTAGAAAAATTATTAATAAAGCGAAAACAACAGCAGCAACAAATAATAACTTATAAACGCCTGGAATTGTTTTTGCACTTTGCACTGAAGCTTAAATACGTACGTGTGTGTGTGTGTGTGTGTGTGAGTGTGTGTGTGCTATAACTTTCTACATACATTGTTTAGAATAATGTGATAGAAATTTGAATAAAAAGGCAAGCTTAATTAGAGTGCCTATTATTATTATAAAAAACGTTAATATGTTCATATCAAAAACAATTTAGAAATTTCGTAAATATTCAATTTGGCATATTGCACAATTACTTATTTAAATAATATAGTCCAAATTCTGTGATATATTTTCTGTTGGCCGTTTACAACCGATTTAACTATATTTGTTCATAATAATAATAATAATAATAATAAATAAAAATAATTTAATAGACACAAAAAATCAATAGTTTTTAAATTTGTTAAATTAAGTTTACTTTTAAATTTGATGGAAATAAATGACAAATCGCCCTAATGCCCTAATATACAATTTCAATTTAATTATCTATATTATAATAATTACATGCTATGTAATTTAGTGGTTTTTTTTAACTAAAACTTGAAAATGTGGCTAAAAAGCACTTTGAATTAATTTCTAATTGCTGAGGCTAACAAGTTTTATTAAATGCATAAGTAACCTTTAAAAATATATATATACATATATGTAAGTTTATCTGTGCTCAAGTAACGGTGGTTCAATGGGTTGACAAGTGCTGCCAAAAAAAAAATATATATAAAAAGTATCTCAGAGATACGCGCAGTGGAAACACTTCAAAATATTTCTGTTCGCGGGACAAAACGAGAAAAACGGTAAATGGACGAGACACCGAAAGAAAGATAAAGATAAAGATAGACGGACACAGAGACAGCTAGCAAGATAAATTCGGGGGGATGTGGGGTGGATGTTGAATTGCAGAGAAGACGCTATTTAAATATTTATGGCCAAGTTTTAAATATACTTTGTGGAGGGTTGGGGGTTGGTTTTTTGGCCATGGGGTTGGTCCTTAGAGGGGGGAGGGGGTTGGATTCGTTGGCTTGTCTTGTTTTTAATTAAATTGTGCGTCAAATGTTTTCAGCTCGTTGATTTGCGCGCTGCTCTTCAGAATTGTGCAGGGGAAGGTTTGCGGGGATTGGAGGGTGGGGGCGGTTTGAGGGGCGTGGCCGCTGCGTGTCGGCACGCTGTCAATGTTTGCTTGGCAAAGTGTAAGTAATTTATGCGCATTTAGCGCTTAAGTGAGCTTAAAGCAAAGCCAAGATAAAGAAACGCTTAAGAAACCAATGGGCGTGGCATGCTGGGCGGAAGGTGGCATTCAATTCAAATATGGCAAAAGCAGCCCCCAAAAACTGAGTTTTCCGGGCAACACTTTAGTTTGCCACGCCCCTTTTTTAAAAGCTATTTTGTGGGGGGGAGGAAAGGAGCACCCACGTTTAATGTCTAAATTATGGTGCAGACACTCTGTTTGCTTAGCGCTGCGAATGATGGGAATGATCAGAATGATCGCAATGATGATGATGATGATGATGATGATCAACACAGGTTTTGGGCCACATTGATGGGCACTTGACCAGTCGCACATCCGTTTCAGCGCAGCCGGAGGAGGAGGGGCGCAGGAGGCTGTAGCTGAGGCTAATAACAGTCATCACACACGTCAGACACTCATAAATCCTCAAAGTCAACAAGGCTGGCAGCCAAGGGACAGCACGACACCAGGACACCAGCGGGGAGCGTAGGGAACAGGCTCGTAACGAGGCTACACTCGGCGAAAAATGTTGCTCCCAATTTTATAATTTTTATTTACACAAAAATTTAGCTAAAACATGTTTATAAAAGAAATTTGATATTTTATCATTTTAATAAATGATAATTATTTAAAAAACAATTCAATTTTCAATTTTTGTTTTACAACTTTTATTTTCTTATTCCACAAAATTTAAGCTTTTAAACTAAGGAATTTTATTAAAAATCAATTTTTAGAAAAATTTAAATTTTCAATTTTTATTTAAAAACAATTCAAAATTTTAAATAAAAGTTGAATAGAATTTTATTAAAAAGCAATTTTTTTTTTTTTAAATTTTTCTTCAAAGTTTTTCAAGTTACATTTTGTTGGAAAATGTTTCTAAAATATATAATTACAAATTTTAGCTAAATTATATGATTATATAAATTTACAAGAAATTCGCTTTAGAAAAATGGCTTACATTAATTCTATTTATAATCATTTATTTAAAAGTTAAAACAAAAATGACAATCACATTTGAAATTTTCGCAGCTAATATGTTGGGCTTGGCTAAATGAGTTGCTAGACTTTTTCGTCGAGTGTAGGAGCAGAGGATCGGGCGTAGCTGCTCGAGTCGCAAAACAATCAGATTCTAAACGAGCTGCGTTTAAATGTTGTTAACATGCCCAGAAACTGGATGCTGTGATGCGAGGGGCGGGTGAAGAGAGGAGGGGGGAGTGGCAGCTGGGCCCAGGATGTGGCGATCTTTTCTAATGTCCCACACACGGTGCGACGCATCAGCCGAGTGCAGCAAGCTGCCCACAGAGAGAAAACAACTTGTTGCCTGAATCGCAACTTCAGGTAGGGCCAAAAGCAGCCTCGCGTGGCTCCATTCATGGGTGGTGACGGTGGTTACGGTGGTGCCAGTGGTGCCGGTGGTGCATGTTTATAAGCATAATTCTTATTTATGATCGAACAGCGATATGGTTGGGCTCTTTCGGGGCAGCCAGCCTTGTTTAAATAAATCAAATCAACACGATTCGCAGAAACCCGCGCCAGCTTCGACCTCCGTTCGCTGATAAGGCCCAGACGCAACAACAACGTTACCCAAAATCGAAACCAGCCAACAACTTGCCACAAGTTGGCAACAGCAGCAACAGCAGCCGGCTCCACATCTTCGCCTGGGCACCTGTTGCGAACGCTGCCCAAAGCACAAAAACATTTGCGAGTGGGCAGTTGGCCGATTTGGTAGCAACGCTTTCGGCCAAAAACGAATTCGCTGGCCACTGATTCACAAAAGGCGCTCCCCGATAAGCGGAGAGCAACTTTAATGTTGCATCCCAGCTGAGTGGAAAAGAATGTGGCAAGCACAATCAAGGATTAATCCGAACTTTGCCTAAACTAAACGCAATTGATTGGAGTAACTGTATAGATATATAGATCTTAGCGTTTTGCCACGCCTCCATTGGTCGCAGTAAAAAAATCTTGACACTTTATCTGACAGGGGTATATCCGAGTATATATTCCAAATTTCAAGAGTCTAGCTTAAAGTGAGACGAATTAAATTGTGTTCATAAATTGGGAAGAATGTGGCAAATTTAATCAAGGATTATTCCGAACTTTGCCGAAAATAGTAAATATTATAATTTGGCTGCAAATTGGAATAAAACCAATTTATTGGTGTAACTAAAGCTCTCTAATTCTGAGAAATATCGATAAGATAATGATTTTGATGAAAATAAAAATGCAGCTATTTTAAATAAAAACTGACCTGAAGATGTTTATAATGTAAACAAGTTGAATAATCGAATATAAAAATTGGAAAAGCGTTAAGTTGCTGTGTTAGCTGATTTTTTTAGCAGTTATTAAAAAACAACTTCTTAGTTTTACATTTCCTATAAGACATATTTTTCTACGAATTTTGATATATAAAAATATATATCGAATAGTGTTATCGATTAGTTATCAATTTATATATAATACTCCTTATGTTATATCCCGCTAAAATAATTTTTAACTTTTTATAATCCATGTTTTTTTCTGCCTTGACTTTCTGACATATACTTAAACTTTAACTATAACTTTGGATAATATAATTTGAAGGGGAAAAATTGCGAATTATAGATGTAGATAAAGGTAGAAATTTAATAAATTAAAAAAAGGAAAACACTAAAGAGAGTTAATTGTCAGAAAACAGTAGCTGATCTCTTTGATAGCACCCCAAACCGAACCGAACCGAACCAAAGCGAACTGAACCGAACCGAACCTGTCTTTTTTTTTTGAAGTGGCAGCCTAAAAGTATTATTCAAAGCACTTTTATTTTAGCCAGGCGCATTGCGTGTCAAGTCGGATGGCGTCAGTTGTGTTCAAGGACTCGTCTCGGGCCACGAGATCTGCTGTGAGTTGTGAGCTGTGACTGTCATAAGGCCTAAAAGGACGAACTGAAACGGCGAGGCCAACAGCCGCTGTGTACACGCATGTTTCTTGCGGTTGCGGCCACTCAGCACTGAAAAAGGCAACAACAACAACAGCAACAACAACAAAAGGAACAGCAACAACAATGGCAACTTACAACTGCTGCCGTTTTTGTGCCTTTGGTGGGACTTTCTTGCCCAGAGCCAAAGTCTACAAAAGGTGTTGACCAAACAACAACAACAACAACAACAACAACAGCAACAACAACAACTGGCAAACGGGTGCACGAGTCTTAACAAGAACAAGTAGAAGAAGACGCAACAGCAGCAGGAGAAGAAGAAGAAGCGGCAACAGCAACTTAAACTTGTAGTCAAACACTCTGGATGGGAAGGTGTCTGGGCACCGGTCCCAGCCCCGATATAACAGCCAAACAGCCAAAGAGCCAAAGAGCTGTTGCCGTTGCTTTTGGCCTGGTTAGCGCATAAAAAACGTTATAAATAACACGCTCGAGCATTTAACGCGCCAAACATGTGTTCCACTGTCCAATTTGTGGTATGTTTACTTTTCATCAGGCAACGTGGGCTGTGCTGTGCTCGGGAGGGCAACCGGGCTCGAGCTCGGTGGCAACGTGTTAATCGAACCGATCGACAATCGCATGCGACTGCAGTCATATAAAAGCTTTCAAATTTAACAAGCTTAAAGCTCGAATTTAACTTTAATCGTTTCATTAATATTTTTAAAGAAAAAATGAAGAGAATGGTAATTAATAAACTTGAATGATAATTAATGAACTTAAACAGCTTGAGAGATTTAAAAAGCTCAGCAAATAATTCCAACAATAACAAAATTGATTAATCTTAAAGTTGTGCGTGTCTTACGTTGAGATCAACTAGAAGCTTTTACATCTAATAAAAAATGTACAACAAGAAAAGCTTAGCAATCATTGAATGTGCGATCATTAAAGAATGATCATCAAATATTTTTCTGAATTAGCAATAAATTTCTGAATTAGCAATAAATTGACAATTTGTCTAAACTACAGTTACTTTTGTTACGTGAGCGAAAAGCTTTCTCTGAAAAGCTTTCTCAAAATTAACGAACTGATTAATCGCTCAAGCTCGAAGTGCTTTGGTTTCGAGCTGAAAGCTCTGCACAACGAAAGCTCCCCCAAAAAAACAGCTGATTCAGCTGGCGACAATAAGCAGCCCGAGTGCCGACGACAGGCGAACAAGCCGAAAGCCCAGCGGCTCATGATAATAAAATGCAGATACGAATGTCAGTGGAAACAGAATTGATTGGGCGAGGGCGACCAAGGGTCGAGGGGGGGGCGGAGGTCAATCGACTGATGGATGCTTTGAATGGACAAAGCAAACAGGCCGAGAAGAGGAGGAAGAGGAAGCACCAGATGAAAAGGGAGCAGACAAGACAACAACGTGAAATGCGAATGTGAATGCGAATGCGAATGCGAATGCGAATGTGGCTTACCTGGCGCTCCAGGCCCATTATTGAACGATCAACGGCAGCAGCAGCAACAAAAATGAAAACAAAAACAAAAACAAACAAGGGCAGAGAGTTGCCTGCTTGAAGGATGAGGGTTGCGAGTTGGCTCGATCGAGCGGAGGAGCTGGCCGGCTTATAAATGAGGATGAGAAGAAAACCTAACAAAGCGTCGGTTTTGTTGTCCCTGCTGGCAGCGAACAAAGCGGCTCAGGGCAGGACATGCCGCAGCACAGACGGACGGACGAACGGTCGAACAAACAAACGAGAGCGAACCCAGAATAAAGCAAACAAAACTGAACGCACTGGACTCGAGGTTTCCGAGTGCGGCTTGTTTGGCAAATTCGCTTTGTTGTTGGATTTGCTGGCCGGGCTGAAAAAAGGAGCGCAGTTAGGCGCCGCAGCAATCGGAGCAGGTTCAGCGAGCAAATTCAACGAGAGCCGAAGGCACGAGTGTGGGCTTAGACAATTTATCAATTGTGCTAAGTCCCTTTGTGTGTATGATAGTGTGTGTAAATGTGTGTGTGTGACCTTACTCAGCTAATTTCCTGTACGGATATTATAATTAGCTAGGGCATATGTGACGAGTGACGAGTGATGAGCACAGTGATCCACAGACAAAGGAAGTCAGCTGAGCGCTGAGCTTCAAAAATCTACAAGACTTTGAAAACAACGAGTGCTGACAACGAGAAGCAATATGGCAATAAGTCAATCGCAGATTTGTGGCTAAAGTAACGAGTAAAAAGCAACGAGTAGCATAAAAAATACAAAATAAACACGGTTTTAAAGAAAAACAAGAATTAGGGGATAACATGTACGAAGGTTAAAGTAAAGGTATCATGGATTTTTAGCAATAGTAACGAGTAAAAAACAACGAGTAGCATTAGAAGTACAAAATAAACACGGTTTAAAAGAACTTCACGAATTAGGGTAAGTATATATATCGTAGATATATCATGGACGAGCAAAAACAACAAGTTGTACAAAAATAAATATTTTTCTAACGAGTACCAAAGAAAAAGTAACGAGTAAGGTAAAAGAAATAGCGAGTAAGGAGTAACTCAACACGAATGCAGCAAAAGTTAGCATTTAAAAGCACAATCGCGGCTTGAGAACTTGATCTGTAGCTGACAACCGGCCTCTAGCGCCTCCGCTCCCCCTCCAGCTCCCCCACTCACCCCACTCCAGCTGGCCAATCTCTGGTGTGCTCTTTCTCGCCAGCCCTGTTGATTGCGCACTTGCACTTCCGCTGTTCCTGGTTGGCATTGGTGTTGTAGTTGTCGTTGTTGTTGCTGTTGTTATCGTTGTTGCCAGTGCAACAAAATAGCAATTGACAAATTATGGCCAACTAAAAGTAATTACATACGACGAGGTGAGCACACACACACATACAGACACAGGCACGTGAAGACAGAAAATAACGAGTTCTCGACGCGTTAATAGTACAAATAATCAAAGAGTGTAGCAGCAACAGCAGCAGCAACAGCAGCAGCAACAACAACACTGTCAACACTAAACATACACTTTATATTAATTGTTTTTTATTAGCCCGTTCGCTGCTGCGTTCGTTCTTTTTTGTTGTTGTTTTATTGTATTTGCGCGTCTAGGCCGCAGCAGAGATTCATTAATAATTCAAAAATTGCACATGGCCGGCGGCAGCGCAGTCGCAGCGTGTAATCGAGTTGTTAACTCAAAGTGACAACGAACGAGGAGGCAACGGGACGACGACGACGACGACGGCGACGACGAAGACGACAATTAAATGCAGTCAACACACGATCACACCGAATACAAGAGCGCGAGCGGGTGTGTGAAAGGGAGAGAGAGAGCGCAAGAGAAACTTGTCGCTCTGCTTGCTGCAGTTGTTATTGTTGTTGCAATTGCATTAATGAAATCAACACTTGCTGTGGCAGGCAGCACAGCTAGCGCAGCACGCAAGCCAGCTGTGATTGTTTTTTTGTTTTTGTTGCTGGCTGTCGCAGAGCTTTTGGGCGCAGCAGCAGCTAAAACATATTTCGCGCCTTTGTTGCTTAACAATTAAAATCAACAACAGCAACAAAAGCTCAACTTCACACTCAATTAACACGACGCAGACAAACAACAACGCACACATAAAATACAGCAAAAATGCAAACTTTCAGCTCTGCTGCTGCTGCACTTTGTTCTTTATTTCATTTTCCTTTTATTTCTTTTTTGAGCGCACCACCCACACAAACAAACGTAAAAAGCTTTTGTTTGGCGTTAATTGACTGCACAAACACACACACACACACACACACACACACACACACACACACGCACACAGCACGCAGAGAGCGAACACGTCAGCGAGAGAGTGAATGAGAGTGTGAGAGCGAAATTGCAAACAGCCGGCAGCAGACGCATGCAAAATAGCGTAAATCTAAAAAACAACAACAACAGCAACGTGAAGGAGGAAAGCAGAAAATATGCAGCAGCAGCTAAGTTACGAGTGTTGTTGCTGTTGTTGTTGTTGTGCCCAAGTAGTTTTGCAGCTAAAGCCAAAGGTAACAGGCATGAATGAAAACTGATAGCGCACGTCATTAACACCTACAACAGCCGGCAGCAGCGGCAGCAGCAGCAGCAGCAGACGCAAACGCAGCAGCGACGCAGCGTCAGCCGAAGCCACGAGCCACATCGCGACACACGACAGCCGAACTGTGGGTGGGAGTGAGTAGGCAGGCAGGCGTTAACGATTGAGGAGTTGAACTGGTGCGAGAACCAGCATAGGCTTAGAGTCGAGCTCGGGCCCGCTCTCACACTTACTCTCTCAGTCGTCTGTGCTTTTACTCATAGTTGTTCTTGTTTTGCGTGCGTGCGTAATTGCTTTTTTTTCATTACTGTTTCTTGTTTTATGCCTTTGCTGCTGCTTCGTGTTAATTTCAATGCAACGTTTTATCGAGGTGCTACATAAATTTGATTTTTATTTCCCAGAAAAAATGAGTTTTTATTCATAAATTTCAAATGGCCACATAAATTTGTGTGTTACCAAAAACGTAATCTCAGCCGCAGTCGCGTCGCAGTCTTCGTCTCAGTCTCCGTCTCCGCCTCCGCGTCCGTGTCCGTCTTCGTTTCAGTCGCATCAGGCAATCAAAACACGCAGCGCAGTTAAAAACGCACCAAATGCTCAATACAATTTCTACATATAATATTTAACTTCTTCTCGAGTTGTCGGCTCCACAAAAATATTAAATAAGTAGCTACACACAAACACACACACACACACATGGACAAATATGTATAAGCGACAATAAAAAGAGAATAAAACCAAAGCAGCAGCTCATCAATTTTTGCCACTTAAAATTCATAAAGCGTTTTCGTGAGACAACGCCACAAAACGTCGACGGTGGCAGCAGCCGGAGCAGCGCAATAGCATCAGAAGTGAGAGCGAGCGAGAAAGAGACAAAGAGGAATGGCTGCGCGCAAAAGAATTGAAATCAAAATTAATAATCAACACCAAAAACACAAGACAAATGAAGGAATTCAGAAAAAAAAAGAACTGTTTCTCAACTTTTGCTAAAAGCTTTCCTGAGAGCAATCGCTAATGAGAGCAGCAGCTCAAAGCTCACGATCGAAGCTGAGCATAAAGTGACTGAGTGAGTATGAGAAAATCCTTTTTTTTGTTTTTTAATTTATTATTAATTATAATAGACAAATACGTATTGCTAGCCTTTTGAACTGTCAAATCAAGAAATTTGATAATAAAACAGCATTTCTTATTTGAGACTAAGAAAATAATTTAAGAGCATTTAAGAGCTTTAGTTTTATTATATTTTTGCATATATATTTCAAACGAAAAGCTGCCTCAGCTAAAACAACAACTTTCAAAAGCTTTTCTTATAACAGATTCACTTGAAAGCACCCTTCAGAAGTAAACAAGAAGGGTTGGAAGTATTGCAAAAAAATGGACCATTTTTGAACAATAATTTTTAGGTCAAATTTATTATTATTGTTAATAATTGATTTGCTAAAAAGCAAATTTTCATACTCTACAAATATATATTAATTTCAGTTTGAAGCTTGCAAAAATGTGCTTGTTTTTTTTTAATGAGCTTGAAGATCATAAAGCTCTGTCCCAACCAAAAACTCATTCAACATGAATTAAACGCGTATAGAACCAAAGATTGAGATAACCTGTTGGAGACGCGGCTCATATCGAGATTTCCGCATGGAAAGCTCTTAAAAAGCCAATTAGTAGCTCGCTCAGGCTCACTCCCGCTCCTTACCCTTCCCCTCCTCCTCATAGATAATGTCTACGATGGAGCGCGTTGATCAAAACCCTGACACACATCTGTCCGAACAAGTTTGATAATGCTTTATTTTTTTTTATATAGTTTTTGCGTCGCTTTGTTCGCAATGGACGCATTCATTTCCGCGAAAATTGCGCAGCTCAGTGAATAGCTAGTGAGTGTGGTGCGAGTACTCGTCGGGACCCGGCAGACGACGGTGTGTTCGGGCCAACTGGAGCAACCGAGGCCGCATCCTGCCCCGAGCCCAATTAGCGTTCTAATCAAGTGTAAACTAATGCTAAAAGCCAAGCCGGGTTTGCCCAGAACGCGTGAATATGCCACGAGACAAAAGCAGGCGCAGGCAGAAAGCTCGATAGGAGCTCCGAGGAGCTGTGAGGAGCTGCGAGGATCAACGACAGCTTTCGTTGTGTGACTATGCTAATTTGACTAATTTGCTGCCTTCCCAAAATGTAATCGTGCGAGAGAGAGAGAGAGGGAGACAGAGAAAGAGAAAGAGCGAGCGCACACAAAGATCTTCGTCTGCAGATTGTCGTCGCCGTCGCCGTCGCCTTCTTTGATCTGCCAGCGCGCATCTAGGAAATGTTTGTCAAATTCATTCGACCGTTCTCATTGCTTTTGACATTTCTTTTAGCCGAACGCAGCCTCCGCCGCCGTCGCTGCTTCTTCTTCATCTCTCTTTGCTTTCTCTGGCCCGCCTGCACTCAGAGAAAAAGCAGACGTCAAAAGGGTTTTCAAGTACAACTTGTGCCTCAATTTATGGTTCAAGAATTTGTTATGATAGCATTTTTAAATATTTTTAGGCATGAAAACGTGAAAAAGTTTGAAGAATGAGAGTAACATTTTTTTTTATTATTAAAACCAACGATTCTTTACATGGAATTCGAGTATCGTTTTGATAATTATCGATTCGTGGATTTATCGAAAAAAATATTGTCGCGTTAAGATCGATGTTTCAATTTTTTTTAATAACATTTTTTTTAATTGCGTGATTTGATTTAGAATGGAATTCAAAGGGAACTTTTCGCTTAGCTTAAGAATTAAGCACATTATTTTTGGGTTTTATTTATTTTTTTTTTTCGCTGAGTGTATGTTTGCTTTGTTGAACCTTGGGCTGCCGCCACCCACCGCCTGAGTGACCTTCTCCCCTTCCTCTCTCTCTCACACTTTCGCTGCGCTTAAGCTTCACTTTCGAGCTTCAACTGGCTTGCATTGTCTTTCTCTCTCTATCTCTGTCTGGCTGCTACACCCACCGCCTGTGCGACCTTCTTGCTGCTGCTTCTCTACCTCTGGCTCGTCCTCTTCTGCTTCTGATTCTTCTTCTTCTTCAGCAGCAGCAACTCCACGCATTTCGTCAGGCATTGTCGTTATTTTTCTGGCGCCAAAAAGACGCCGTCTTCAACGTCGCAGCTTTTTTTTTTCGTTGGCTCCATTCTTCCTTTTCATTTAGTTTTTGTTGTTGTTGCTCTCGGTCTTGTCCTCTTGTTGTTGTTATTTGTATATATATATTTATATTTTATATTTTATTTTATTATTTTTGTTTTTTTTTTTTGGGTCCTGGTTCTGGCGAATCGAAGTCATGTTCTTCATTATAAAGCAGGCCCGTCATCCGAGCATCATTATTAGCATTCATATAGAACGTATTCTCATTATGATCATAACGATCATCAGCTTTGTTGTTGTTGTTGTTGTTGCCGTCATCATCATATTTTCGGTTGTTGCTTTTGCTTTTTTTGCCATCTTCGCTTTTATGCATTTCATGCATACTTTGAACAAAATTTATACAATATGCGTTTAATATTCAATTCTTGTTCCTGTTCCTTCGCCGTTTTTGGACACCGCTAAAAAGCGAAAGTTTCGACTAGTTTTTGGACTTTATCTCGCCCTTTTCAGTACAGTTGTGTTCGCTGGCGCGCCACCTGCCGGCCAAATTATTGTTAGTCTCTTTCTTATCACAGCTCGAGTGATAAGCTGGCACAGGAGGCGGGGGGAGGGGAAAAACTAATTAGGCAAGCGGAGCGTGTAAACAGCGGAATTCTCGATTTAGTTAGCCACTTAGCGGCATTTTGTTACCAATTTTGGTCAGCCGGCGGTCTCTCTGTCTGTCTGTCTCTGTTTCTGTTTTGGTTTCGGTTTCGGCTTGATGCCCTAATTTGGTGGGGGGATGGGGCGCCCATTAAGCCAAGCTTTAACTTCCGCTGACAGCCTCTGTTGCAGCGCTGCGTGGGCGTCGTCGCCGACGTCGGCGGAAGCGGCCACTTAATTAGCTGGCGCTGACAACATTTTTCGTCAAATTAATTTTCATTTAATTTTAAGTGGGCGCAAATGCAATTTAAATTAACAGCAAACGCAGCGCAGCGCTTGCCCATTTGCCGTTAACATTTTTATAATCGTTTATTATGCAAATTATTTATGCCTGCCTTCCCCCTTCCTCCCGCACTTCAACTGGCACCTCTTCCCATTTTCCCATTCCCGCTTGCCCCTCTGTTTTATTACATTTTTATTGTAATTTTGTGCATTGTGCTTCTTCTTCTTTTTGTCTCTTGACGTTTTGGGTGGTTTTAGAAGCCTCCGACGCATAACAAGTGCCTCACCCCGAGTCGACTTGGCTTTGACAAACTGTTGGCCAAACCACTTAAAACGCGTTCTATGCAAACTAGCTCGAATGCCATTTGCCGTATTATTAAAAGCTGTGCTAAATTATAGATACAAGTAATCACAAGTTTCAGGCTGCATAATTAATCGGAATTTAACCACTCATCAGGCAATTTAAAACTTCTTTTAATATGCACAAATTGTCAAATTAATAAGTACACAATCATTTCGTTCACGTGGCCAAAATGGTACATTAGGTTTGTGCCTTGTCCGTCTTGAAACCTGGCTTAAACCCAAACTCCAGCTCCCATAACTTTGCCAAAACTGAACCGATTTTCATGTTGAAGGCAATTTGATCATGGTTTGTCCTCTAAATTGATTCTGCATTCAAGGTTTATTCACTTTTTAAAATATTTTTTTTTCGATATTTTTTGTGAAAAAATCACCTACTCCCCCCTTGTTAATTTTCAAAATTTAAAATCTCGATTTTACATCTTTAATCGATTGTAATGGTCTTAATTAGTATAAAAAACAACATTAAAAGTGATTCTGAGGGGGTCAAATTTTTGGTCGAAAATCATGCCAAAATTGTCAAAAATTTTGACATGTAAAGCTCTCAGATTCACAGCTCCCAAACTTCAAACTACCATAACTTTGTCAAAACTGAACCGATTTTCATGCTTGATGGCATTTTGATCATGGTTTGTCCTCTAAATTGATTCTGCATTCAAGGATTATTCATTTTACAAAATAATTTTTTTTCGATATTTTTTGTGAAAAAATCACCTACTCCCCCCTTGTTAATTTTCAAAAAAA
>SCDY01000688.1:0-89960 GCA_004143825.1 Drosophila micromelanica | reverse complement strand
AAAAATTGTTATTTTTGTGTATATACACATATATATATATATATATATATATATATATATATATATATATATATATATATATATATATATTGTATTTTATATATATATATCCTACACAAGGCTGTGCATATTAGGTCAGCTTTTCAGCTCATGGCCAGCATGCTATCAACTGCATAAGGAAATTCCCACGTTCTTTATTCTCTGGGATATTTTTAATAAACAAATATGTTTTTTCAAAATGGCATTTAGGCAATGCCTTATCGTTTTTTATTGTTTTTTTTACTATTATTTATTGGCGTTTGCAAATATCAGAGTTCAACGGCAAAAGTTTGCTAGACATCAAACTCATGGCCTACATAAAATATGTAGTTAAGATGCAGCAAAAATGTAACAAAAACAATGGAAAATGCCCGAGTCAAACTGTCAATGCACCTAACGGAAGAATACTGCAGTCGGGTGTAACCGGCAGCACCATACGCGTTCACAGCGTATATGTATAGATATCAAGTTCTTGAAGCGATGTGTGATAACATATCAAAATATAGAATTATGTAAATTGAGCAAACTTGTTTTTGCGAAAATAAAACCCCAAAAAAAGTTGACATCTGTTCTAACAGAAAACCTTTGTCTATAAAGTGTTTACTTTAAAGTTTTTATAGTACTTATCAGAAAACACTCTCGAGAACTCTTAGGCAACGCTTCTCTCTTTTCTTCAAGTTTCAGTTTGGGTATGAAATTATTAATTGCTTCTCTTGGGTCTATATTGCTTACAAATTAGTTTATGTGTGCTCTATCTATCATTTTCAAATTAACTTCTCTCTTCTCGCAATCGCTTTAAAAATTGTGTTCTCGGAAATATTTGTTATCGCTTTTTGATTTAAGTACATATAAATATGCATTGCTTCTCTCTGTTTGGTATTACTTTGAAAATATTTACTAGAAACTACTCCAGGCAAAGTCTAATAATTGAGTAAATATAATTAAGCAAAGCTACTCTCTGACATATACTAAGTTTCTTAGTTTATAATTTCTTCGCTCTTCATGCACTTGTAATTTGTTTATATGAATGTATGCTTAATTTTTGTAGGGTATTTAAAATGTACACTATAAAATTTATAAATTCTAGAAACAGACAAATCTCAAATTTTAGTTTCTAGATATTGATCGAGTTTTTATAGAAGTATAAAATACGAATTTTGAAATAGTTTTTATAGTATGCAAGATTAAAGCATTTATTACCATGTTATCTCGTTATCATACCCCGCAATTTCGGTGTACAGGGTATAATGGCAACAACAACAACAACAACAACAACAAACCGGTTGCAAACAATGTTACAAATTTGCAAGAAACTGCGCTCACATCGTCATCTTTGACGTAGTTTTTACTGCTGCGCCTTCTAAACCAGTTCCATGTAAATCTATATGCTTAAGTAACTGTATTTGTGTCTGTGCTGTATGTAGTACAAGTAATTACCGTAAGTTGCAACAACACATGACGTCAGCTGCGACACAAGCCCCAAGCCTTTATTTATAGAATCGACCGCCACAAAACTGTCAGCCCAGTTCGCAAGGATTCGTTATGACCAATTTGTGAGCTTGGCTAATCTAATCAGGCCGCCATTGTAAAGGTCAAATAGAAAGAGATTGCGCCATGTGTCACTAATTGAAGAACTCAACTGGTTTTTTTTTATTTTTTGCACATATGTACATACATACATATATATTCTTTTTTTGACTGCATTTCATTTCGTTGCTGACGTAAAAGTCTGACACCTGCAAAGTTCCTGTGGCAAGTTTCCTTCCCGCTTGACCGCTCACAATTATATTTTCAATTTGTTGCGATAAGATTTTAAAGTCGCTGCAAAGCGTTAATGGCCCCATTAATAGTAGTTCCATAAGCCAAGCGATAAACGACGGTACGATTGTATTAAAAAACCAGTGGAGTAGACAGGAATTGTTATTTTGAGGGGGATTATAAAATAAACAATTTGTTTGAAAACAAAAAAAATTGTCAGCTTTTTCGAAGATTACAGCTTTGTTTTTACCAGCTTACAAATATACATATATTTAGATTCCAAAACATCGCCCCTGCCTACGCCACTGCTATATACTAGAACTAATATACTAATTAGGCGACAAATAATAAATAAATATATAAGCGTGCAGGGTAGCCGTAGATAAAATACCCTATTTTTGGCACATAATTAAAGTAAATGTTCGATAGTAATATAGTTAGAGATAACTAAAGATAAACTTAAAAGTTTTAGGGTTTTTTTTTTCAGTATATTAAACTTACAATTTTTAATTGAATTATTAGCTATTTTCAAATCTCAAACATTAGCAAAAATGTTCAAAGTTCTAACATATTTTTCACAAAAGTTCGATTTTCATTTGTGGAAAATTCAAAGTTCTAGGGTATTGTGAAAGCCAAATAGTAATAGGACAACAAAAATAATGAAGGAAAGCAAATTGAGAGAAGGTCGGCCGAAGACGAAAACGCCTACTCAATGTTTACAAATGAGCAAACGCATCAATGCGCACAAATTGTGGAACGAAACGAAATGGAATGGAATGTAATGTAATGTAATTTATGAATGAATGACCGGCATTTATGCAAAAGAGAATATTTATGCATGCATTCGTACACAAACCGAAGATGACAGGCCAAGGCTAAGGAGGAATTCCAGGTGTAAAAATGAACTTGAACTTTCTTGTGCAATGTTGAAGGTAAGTTTTACAAGCAGCTATGATCGATGAATAATAAAAGTAAAATGCGGAAGGATTAAGTGGCTGTAAATACATAATATTAATACATATATAGACAAAAATATGTACCACTGAATTAAAGTGTTGTACAAGATGGAAATGTGAGCTGTGTTATTCAACATAGTTGATTGCATTTCTGTGCATGCTCGATAATTACGAGTAACTTTCGATATAATTCAAATTTAGCTTTTCATTTTAACTTTCATTTCCGATTCATTTTTGTATATCCCCTTACCATTAGAAGTTGATAAAACAAGGGTTTGTATTAGTATTTAATATTTAATGTAAACCCTTAAAATATGTATGTATATTTATGGCCAGCATTAATAATCAGTTTATTTGACTTTTTGTGGCCGTCAAAGATTATAAAAAAGAGCCACAAAATAGGCCATCAAGTTTATAGTATATCACACGCAAATCTTTTTATTTTAAATTATCAATAGCTCCACATATTTCCAAAAATCGATAAGTATCGATATTAGGTCATGGGCCTTCGAGCATATTTTGGTGAGCAACAAAGCAGTTATTATGTACTTTGTACTTATGTATCCAAAAAGTAACATTCGTAATTAAAATCAAAACACATCGAAAAGCAAACACATAAAGACATGTTTGGGAAAAATCGATCAATTTTAATTTCGATAAATGTGTGTAATTAAGCTTAGGTATGTATGCTGCTTATAGAGTAACTGCGTAGTCGGTGACTCTCTCGCCAATAATGAGCATTATGTTATGTCAACAGTCGATCTAATGTACACGTAACTTTAACATCTATTTCGATATATTCCAGCAGCTAATGTTTATTTCCAAGTGCTTGAAGCCGCTTAATGAGTACTCCACAACAAATACACTCAAATTGAAATAGTAAAGCTATCAAAATGGAGAGCACTCAAGTGGGGATCACTTGGCGATGGCTCGATTTATAAATATATACACAAGCACTTAGCTCGATGGCGATCTGCAGATGCTAATTAGCCGATCGTGTTGCGTTGACCTCAAATAAGTTAAAAAAAAAAAAAAAAAAAACTGGGCCAAATAAAGTTTTTTCAGCTAATTTTTAGTGCTCTCTCCACGCAGCGCGGCTTTGTTGCCGATCGCCACGCTGTTTTCAGTTTGAATTCAGTTGTGAAAGGGCGCATAGTTTCCTCTGGGAAAGCTGGGAAGTCAAAAAGACCGAGCACAAACAAGTTGGACTCAAATGGAGCAACAGAGTTCAACTCATAAAGCTACTTCTGACAGCAACTACTTTGAGTACATTCACTTTTGCCGGCTTTAAAGCCGACCTGCAGCTGTTTCTATTTACAGTGCTATATTAAAGTATCCATAAGAACGTAAACTATAAAAATACTCTGCTTTCCAAGCGAGACATGTTTAACAATGATTTCTTCAAAAATTTGCCCAAAACAAGTCATTGAAACGAATTAAGGAATTAATTTAAGAAAACGTTTTTTGTAAAGTTTATTCTTTTTAAAAAATTGTAAAGAATAAAGAATATACAGATATAAAACTCTTAGTAATTCTAGTTCTGATTAACGAGCGATGACTGTATATGATTTTAAATGAATGATGAATTATTGAATAACTGAGGAACTTTAAAAAAAAGGAACCAAACCTTTTTGACAAGTTTACAAGTTACAAAAATCGCATCTTTAATGAATACATATTCTGTTATCGATAATATGATCGTTATCGTTAAGCTCAAAAAATACAATTAGTTTCATAGCTTGCAGGGCACATGAATGATTGATCAAAATGGCAGTTTTTCACTCGTTGGGATATAAATTTATTTTTTACACAATTTTAACATATTGTCCTCCTGCATTTCAGAACTGTATGCAATGGAAACTTAATTCAGAGAATTGTTGCTTATGGCTTAAAAAACTGATTCATCTCGTGAACTCGCTGACTCACCTTTGCGGCGGCAAAACCATCCGGATTGCAGCTGGGCAGAAAGTGTATTTCGGTTGTGTTAAGCAGTCGTTGTACTTGGTCATCCAGCTCGTATCTGCTGACCAGGTATTCGGCCATGTAGAGCACGATTTGGCGGCCGAGTGCCTCGTCGCCTTGGATATTGGCCACCAGCTTGACCATGGGACGTAGGAGATCGTCGCCGCCGGGCGCGGGCGCATTCAAGGCCAGGGCGTGCATGGGACGATCCTGTATGGTGCGGCCAATGGTATAGGTTTGGGCCAGCGTCGGGTACTCCGTGCTGAGGCGAGCAAAAAGATCGCCAATTTCCTCATTGTTCAGATAATGCGGGTTATCCACAAAGCTTTCGGATTCGTCGATTACCTCGACGTGCGCCGGAACGGGGGCAACTGTGCTGGGACGCGGACTGGCGGCGGCGAGGCACGTAAATGCGATCACAACTACGTAAGCGGAGGCGTACATTTCGCGACGCGACACGTAAGCAACGTAATGAGAAGAACAATAACAGCAGAGAAAATACAAAAAAGCGTAGGCGCAGGCGCGCGCGCCGCGCGGGTTATTGAATAAGTGGAAGCGAGACCGAAAACACTTGTTGCACTACTCGACAATTGCAATCTTGGCACTCATTTGTTGTTGCTGTTTTGTTGATTATTTATTTGACTGCGATATGCAAACAATTTAAGGGCACTTCGTACACTAGACACCCGGATGCGTAATGCAGCACTGTTGTTGTTGCTCGTTTTGGCTGCTTTCTTCTGCACTAGCTACTGGACGTGGGCTTGATGACGTGCACTCAAGAGCCGCTCTTAACTTACCTGTAAGACACACACCGACACAGACACTGCACTAATTGAACCCAAACTTAAGGCAAAGTTGCCAATATTTTTGTAAGTGCACTTAATCAACTCAAAAAGCAACTTCTACATATATACACCAATCTATATAGAATTAAAGTGCGAACCGACCGCGACGCAGTGCTACAAAACAATTGTTGCTGAAACTATCGATAGTATCGTGCAATTTACTAGCGCTGCTCTCTGCACATATCGATTAAAAGAAAATCGTTTGGTAGAGCGCATCTCACGGAGATGTTGGCGCGCATTCAAAAGGCCATTTATTTTTATATATTTATTGTTTTACGTGCTTGTTTTTCTTACATTTCTTACTTTGATGGCTTATACAATTTAATAACAACAAATATCAAAAACGAAAAAGACGGCCTATCATTGTAATAGAAATGATAAGCTTAAGTTTAATATTTTTTTAAAATGTGTATATATCAAAAATTAGTATAATATGGTTATGTTAAGGCAAATATTTGTTTTTTTTTTGAAAAAGTGCATTCTTTTCAAATGGTTTCAGACATTTTGGATTTGCTTCATAAAGTATTCAGAGTTATCGAGTAAATTACTTACGACGAATATATATGTGTGTGTCTCTAGTAGATGTATAGGTATTTTGTTCTAGATTTCTTATATGGTAAAAAAAAAACAGGAAAAGCTTTGTTGGTGTTGCTTCTGATATTGTTGTTGTTCCTTGATTGCTTAGTAAAAAAAACGTTAGATTTCCAGGAATATCCCACAATTTGACACGATTTCAATGTACGCACGTATGTTTGTTTGTTTGTAGACTTGTCAACAGGTTACCCCTCAACAAATATTTTTTCATATGTATGTGTGTGTGTGTGTGTGTGTGTATAGAGGTGTGCATATGTGTGTTTGTGTATATGGGGTTGCTTTTGTTTTGTTCCCACGCGCTTTAGTTGAACTACAACGCATGCAAAATCAATAAAAATCATATAAAATTCATAAATAGCCTGTCTAGGTCAACTAATGCCCCACCCCAACCCCCCGCCCAGGAATTTGTCGAATTTGCGCCTCCAATCAATGCTCGTTGGCCGCCACGGTGGAGTTCGGTGTCCGTGGCGGATCCCGATGTTGGCGTCGCTGCTGGGATGTGGCGATGCGCTTTTTGAGCATTTGGAATGTCTGCTGCATGCTGCTCATTTGGTAGCGTATCGAGGTGCTGACGTCACGCTGCAGCTGCTGCACCTCCTGTATGTCCTTGCGCAGATTCTGGTACTCGTTCTTCACCTCGGTCATCGACTCGAGCAGCTCCATCACCTCCATCTCGTCCATCTGCTCCATCGCCGTCTGGTCCAGGCTGCGCTCCACCGCGTGCAGCTTGTGCGCCATCGTATACAGCTGGCTCCCAGCATTGGCCACCTGGTGGCCACATATCCATTGCTCAATTTCTCAATTTCTCAATTTCTCAATTTCTTTGCACCTCGCTCAGTTGACGCCCAATGCTTACCGATTTTTCCAAGGCGCTAATATCCTGATAGCCCGACATCTCCATATTGTTGTGCCTATTGTCCTGGCATGTCCTGGCGAAATAACTTTGTTGGCGCCCTGGCAAACGAATGCGCTCCGCACTTGAGGCGTCTCGGCGAACGCGAAGCACGCAATGTTGGCGAGTCCTGTGGGTCGCTCGGCTATTTATACACACACACAGAGAGAGAGAGAGAGAGAGAGAGAGAGAGAGAGAGAGAGAGGCACACACACATCATTCTCTCTTCCGCTTCCGCCAGCACCAAATGGACGAAGGCAACAGCAGCGGCGACCTATTGAATGTCAAAACAAAAAGATAACCAGCCAATCAGACGTCACGAACCAGGCATACCCTAACTTAAACATTTATAAAACTAAAATTTTCATTTAACTTAATATAGAATATATTAATGGTGTTATATCTAACATAGAATAAAGACAGATAATAGGGTATCCTGCACTCTGTTTGCTGCCTAAACAAATAAACGAAAAAAAAATTTTTTAATATGTTACAATTTTGAATATGGAGCACATATTTTTTATAATTATGTTTTTTTAGAAACTAATTTTTATTTTATTTTTCATTTTTAGCTAATGAGCTTAATAATAATCAGCTTGAGGAGTCGAACCTAACGAAAATTTGAAAGCTCATGTAGATAACAGGGAACGTAGTTTTCTTAAAGATATTTTTTAAAAATTAAATGTATTTTATTTTAATAAGCAAAATCAAGTTTATAAAACGAATATAACATTTAGCCATGGGTTAGAACCGTGAATTGAACCAACGAACATTTTGTTGGTCCAAATATTTTTTATATTTAAAGTAAATATCTTATTCTGAATTTTGCTTTTTTTTCCTTTCCCGAACTTTTTGGGCACCTATTTCTGTTCAAGGTTTTACAGCTCAGAAATATATGGGACATTCAGACTAAAGTCCTTTGCGGTCCCTTACCAACTGCGTTCATTGGACGCTGGTACTCTATGCGGTCGAGGGCAATGCAAACTCACCACCAATCCGTCTGTCCGTCCGTCTGTCGGGCTGCCCGCCTGTGTGAATGTGGGCTTTCCGGTGAATGGCAACTTCGAAAGCAGTGAAAGTATTTTAATTATGATTATGTACACATGCTGACCAGGAAGCGGAAGTCGGCTGAAACTCTCCTTTGACCCGATGGGGAATCTAAGGCTATTTACATTTTCGTTTTCTATCATTGCTCACAAACTAATTTGCTGCCAGTTTGTTTAGGTTTTAGAAAAGAAAAACTTTTACTTGAGCTGCCTTAATGGGTGATCACGGCGATGGCGGGGCCGATGCGGGGAAGGACGAGGATGCCGATGTCTTGCCCCGTTTCAAGGGGCTGCCGAATATAGTGGAGGGTGTCGAGGACATCTACGGCCATTTGGTGAAGCGTCACATCTTTCACTACCCCGAGGATGGCAGCCACATGCAATGGATCGCCCCACAGATAATGATTCTGTTCGCCACGGGCGACATCAGCCAGGTGGTCGAGGCTGCCGTCAAGGATCTCAGGCATCCGATCGGCCGGGGTCTGGTGGCCAGCATACTGGTACAGGAGCCGTTGCGTCTAAAGCTATACCGGAAAATACGCGCCCGCATGGAGCTGATGGATAGCCGTATAGCCGAGCATCCAAATTTCCTGCAAACCCTTAAGATGATTGATCGCATGAAGTGCAAAACCGTTCACATTGAGGAATTCGATCCGTCGGACAAGCAAAAGCAATACGGCCGCATGAAACCGAGATCTCCTATCGTTGTGATGGACTTCCCTCAGATCTATTTTGGTGATAGGCCCTCGGCGATAATAACCCTAGGCACCTTTCGGAATATCAACGAAGCTGTCAAGCTGTGCCATCGAGAGGGTCTCAATTTCGATACGGTTTCCGTTTGGACCAACAAATTGACCGAGGGCTACGACCTGGCTGCCAACCTCTCAAAGTTTCAAAATTTCCGGTTTAATTGTATTAATGTGCCTTTCAAGACCAATGCCATGGTAACGGTCGCAAATAATTATCACTACGAGGTGCTTCTCGTGAATGGCGAGCTGAAAACCATAGTTGTTCCAATACAGTATAAAATTGACGAACCCGTGAAGTAATTCAAAAATTTCCAGTAGTACGCCATGAAATAGCAATTATTATAAATGTTTTGTTTTGTTTTTTTGGTATTTTTGAGTATTTGCTTAGTGTTTGTTATCGATAGGAAGTGTGCCCTGGCAAAAACACAATCGATATTTGGTGACTAGTAATGCCATCGATTGTTTTGCCAGCTCTAGATCCATCCGCAACTTTGGAAATAAATAAAATAAATGTCCAAATAGTGCAAATGTTGCTCGATTTTGATTAGTTGCTTAACGAAATGATTTGTCGTTTGTGCTTGAACACACTGGACGAGCAGAACGCCGTGCTGCTGTTCACTGGCGCCGACAACGAGAGCAGCGACAACAACACAATACAACAGCCGGAAAACTATTTGGTTCAATTGATATCGACGCATTTATATCTCTGTGTAAGTTAACTCTGGGCCACCTGTGCCCGCCGCCAATAGTCATGGCCATAATCGCTTATCCAATTCACATGCGCAGCTGTCGCGGGACGATGCCATTTCGACGTCCATTTGCACGGATTGCTGTGCGCAACTCGAGAGTTTTCACAACTTCTGGAAGCTGGTGGAGCACAAACAGACGACGCTGTGCAGTCAGTTCTTGGAGATCGATTGCGATGTTAACTGGTCCGAGGAGGGTGACGTCGAACAGCAGCAGATGGCGGCCATAACCGATTATGAGCAGGACCCCGACCCAGACATTAAGATGGAGCCTGGCGGCGATGAGCCGCCCACTGTTTACGATGCATTAGTCAAGGAGGAAACCGAATTTCACGAATCTTACCTTAAGGCCGATCCCAAGGCAGCGGCGGCGCACAAGTTTCCCTGCATGTTTTGCGAGAAGTCCTTCAAAATGCGCCGCTATCTGGAGGAGCATGTGGCCACGCATACCGGGGATCGGCCCATTGCGTGCGCCTATTGCAACATGGCGTTTCGCTGCCGCTCCAACATGTACACGCACGTCAAGACCAAGCACACCACCCAGTGGCAAAAGGCGCGCGCCGATCGCGAATCGGCCAAAATCAACAGCAACAACAATGTGCAAATCCAAAGAGGCATCAATGGTGACAATAACGATAAGCTGGTGGATGCAGTGAATATGCCAAGCAGCGAGCTGATGCTACCATCAGAACCACATCCGATACTAAAGATATCAGCATCACCGCCGCCGCCGCCAGCTTCAGTCCCAGCACCGCCAACGCTGGTGAGTGCGCCTGTGCCAGCCTCAGTGTCAGCGCCAGTGCCTGTGTCAAATGCGTCACCGCTCAGCACTGTCAGCGCCAAGTGCGAGCCCATGGAGGCCATTAATCTGACGGTGGCCAAAACGTGCCCAGCGCCAGTTAAACGCGTCACACGCTCCAGCCGCCGCAAAACGCACTCGCCCAAAAAGGTGCAGCACACGGAGCGCAGGAACAGCGCCAGCGAGGACAGCAGCAGCGAGGAGTTGGCCATTCAGCGGGAGAAGCGCATAAAGAGCGAACTGCAAACGTGCAAGGAGAACGAGCTAATGCTGGCCAACTACAATGCTGTCGCCGCTGTTGTGGCGGCCGCCACGCAACAGCAACGCCTCTGCGCCAGCTTTGTGCAGCAGCATCAGGAGCAGCTGCTCACGGCCATGGCGGCGGTCACCAGCACCAGCACCAGCACTAGCACCAGTTCAGCGGCGGCGGCGGCAGCGGCTGCTGCTGCAGCTGCAGTGGCGTTGACCAGCCAAAGCAGGTACGTTGTCATCCCGCACAGCTTTTTTGATTGAGCAATTGTTTAAATCTCTCCCAATATTCCATGCAGCACGCCAGCTGCCGCCAGTGTTCCGGCGCCCGCATTGCCCGCTGCAGAGCCCTACACGTGTAGCATCTGTGGGCAGCAGCTGCGCAACCAGCGCGCGCTTAAAAGTCACCTGCACAACAAGCACAACACGACGCCATCGGCAGCGGCAACACCAACACCAACAGCAACGCCAAGCTCGACAACGTCCAGTCCCAGCCAGGCAGCGTCCATCTGCGCCAACTGCGGCGAGCCGTCGGGCCAGAATCATCGCTGCAGCAGCAAAGCCAAATACGCCTGCGACGTGTGCGGCAAGTCATTCAAGATGAAGCGCTATCTGGAGGTGAGCACCGATTTGGCACGGACTCAGTTTTACATTACATTAGTTACATTGTCTTTGAGTTTAAGACTTATGAAACGCCTGTTTTATTTCCCAAGAGTCGTAAATGTGTACATATATCTTAAAAAGATATTTACAACTAATCGAAAGAAACACGAAGATGAACAATAATCCTTGCAGACATGTAGATATATCTATAGGATACAACAAATTGATTAACTTTAAATTCACATCTGTAGAGAAATGTTCACAAAGAACTCTAAAAACCAAGTTCTATGTAAACGTTATATTTATATATATCATTATAACATTTGTATTCTCTCTGTTGCAGGAACACTTTGCCACACACACGGGCGTTAAGCTGCACACCTGCGCCTTCTGTCCAACGGAGTTTCGGTCCAAGTCGAATATGTATCATCACACCAAGCGCAAACATAAACTGGAATGGGAACGCTCGCGCGCCAGTCGCAATGCGGCCAAGTCGACTTCCGCAGAGCACACGCAGCAGCAGCCGCAGGAGTTGGAGCAGCTGGATGAGGCACAGATCACAAATTCCTAGTGTGGAGCGGCCCCTATATAATCAATAGTTACTTCTTAGCCTGTCTAGCCGTACGTACTTATGTACTTTATATGCCATGTGCATTCCGGACTGGGATTGTTGAATGGCCCGATGCTGTTGTACATATTATATACTTACTTTATATACTCCTCCTTTTATGCCTTACCAATTAGTCGTAAAGCACCGCTTAATCTCCTTCCTCCCACATACACACACACACACAATTAATTTGTCACGCTCAACCATATACAATACAAGCATATATATACACATCATACAATCTGAGGATATATATTTAGTTTCTTTTTCATTTTGTATAGATTTCAATTCTCATTTACAATTTGTCTGTAAACATTTTTTGCGCTTAAATGTTATTTAATTTATTATAATATTTTTTTTAATTATAATTATTTTGTTTTACACAAATGCGAGTTCAATTGGCTCGTTACTTATTTTATTATTATTTTTAAACCCAGTTTTTAGATAAAACAACAAAAAAAAATTGAAGAAATGAAATCAATTGTGAAATTCATTTTATCCTACAATTTTATTTGTTATGCTCTTTATACAATTACACAAGGAGAAGATGATCAATTTGAATGAGAAAGAACCATTATGGGGATTAAAAAGGATACCTCTAGCAATAAAAATATGTAATAAAAAATGTTCCATAATGCAAACCAAAATTGGTTTTTAGCTCTCCAATATCTCACTCTCACTCTCTCTCTCTCTCTCTAGCTCTAGCTCTCTTTCTATTTCGTACGTGATTTTTAATCGCGGTGCCATTCGTCTGGCGGCACGACTAATTTCTAACTCTATGGGGGTTTGTTTGTTATTCTCTTGTGGGGCTGGAATATTCCCGGCATTTTGGGCTCCTGGCTGTGTTTGTGATGCAGCTGATCGCTGATCGATCACTGAGATTGCGGTGCTGCAGCATGGAGTATATATATTGATGTTTCGTACTGGTGGTCGGGTCTACTTGGTGCGTCACTTGGCGTGGCTGCGCCGCGTCCCCATCAGCTCCGTCGATGGCACCGAGAAGACAAACGAGAGGCAACCGAAACGCAACAGGCTGCCGTGGGCGAGCACAGCGGAACCTTCCCAGGCGCCCGATACCATGGGCACGATGTTGTTGCCGCCGGCGGTGGCGGTTTGACAGCGGCAGGCGGGTTTCACAATGGGCGCCAGTCTGTCAGCGAGATAAAGAGAAAAGTAAGCAAATAAATGTCGTTTTGTTTATGTTTACTTATGGTTATGCGGTAATGACACCTGCCAGTGCCAATATCACCCTGTGCTGCAATTGTGTTCTGATATCGATAACTTGTGAAAGAATTCAAAACACTAGCATGCAGTTGTTTATATTGTAATGACACTTGTCAGCAGTGAGCACGCCTTGCGGCTTTGTTTTTTTTTTTTTGTGCTTTTTTTTTTTTGCTGTACGCAGCAACATTAACTTGATATCGATTATTGATGGAAATCAAAGCACTTGCATAATTGCAGCTCTATCGATTACACTCAATGGCAATCAAATTGCAGTTACTGCGTGCAGAAATGAAATTTCATTAGTCATTTTTTTGAGGATGCCGCTCACCTGCCGTTCGTCTCCCGCTTGCTCTCGTACTGGCGCTGTATGTGCCGCCGCTTGTCGAGCAGGTCGTCAACGCGACGCTTCAGTTCGGCGTCGTCCGGTCGCATCCGTTTGCCGGCGTGTGTCGGCGCATATTCGGTGAAATCGCACGTATATAGCTGACCGTTGACCTCGGTGCCGTACTCGGAGTAGTTGATCAGTTCGTACGATTTGGAGAACTCATCGTAGAAGATAATCGCATGCTGGGGCGAGATGTGCGCACAATATCCGATTGCCGACAGATCGACCGTCTCCGTGTGCGCCAGCGTTGTCGATGGCGTATAGTGGCCGCCATAGCCGATGTACAGTGTGCGGTAACGCATAAATATCGACTGGTCCAGGCCCAGTGTGCTAAACCAGCGGCTGTCCTCCAGCATATCGCCGAGCGGCGTCAGCACCGCCCGCGCCCTCACCTTGCACTGGAGCAGCTTCAGCTCAAGCCGGGAGGCCAGCTCGTGCGCCTTCTCTGTGTCGCTGCGCGTCCGGGGCACATAGCTTTCGGCGGCCGCATCGGCGGCTGCAATTGCAGCGGCTGTTGCCAGCGCCGGATGCAGCGCCAGCATTGGATCCTCGTCGGCGGCATTGCCGTTCTTTTGGGCGAGTATCGAGGACGTTTCACTGGTGAAGAGCATCGAGAAGCGGCGCATATCCTCCGGCGCCAGATCGCCCTGCAGCGCACCGGACGGCATGCCCGCCGATAGCTGGCGCAGGCGCCGTGCTGCCGTACGATTCTTGTACTGGGTGACGATCTCGGGATGCTCGAGGACTAGCTGCTGCAGGCGCTGATGGGCCAGCTTCTTAATGATGTCCACGTCCAAGTGGCATAGATCCGCATCGATGATGCAGCTCGACGACTTGCACTCCTCGTCATCCTCCTCGTAGCTGAGCTCCAGACTGGTCTGTCCGGGACAGCTGCTTGGCTTTGCCTGCTCCGATGCCGTCTGCTGTTGCTGCTGTTGCTTTATGCTCTCGTTTTGTTCATCGTTGGTGCTCGGACTGGCTGCAGCATCGTTTGCCTCCGATTTGGCGGCGGGCGTGGGCGTGGGCGTGGGCGTGTCTGTGATTCCGTTGCTGCCCGTTTGCTGGTCGACGCCGCTCTCCGTGTCGCTGTCGCTGACGTTCGCTTGCAGCTCAGCACTGCCCAGTTCCCGTTGAATCTCACGGAATTTGGCACGTGCACAGCGCAACGCCTCCAGATCCTTGAGCAGGGATTCGGTGACACTCTCCCTGGATATATCCTCGACAGCGGTCGGCAGCTGTTTGCGCCGCTTGACGCGATCGTAGCGCAACGTCTGCCGCATGGAGGGCAGCAGCGCCGGCGGATGCTCGTAGTGGTAGCGCACCATGGCCGGCACCTCGATGTGGGCGCGTGCTCGCATGTTGAACTTCGTGCGGAACGGCGGGTGGCGCGTGTTGACCCGCCGAAAGAACTCCATCTTGACGTTCTCGTGGTCAAGCGGCTGATGGAAGCGATTCCACAGACGCACGCGCTCCGTGGCCGAAATGCTGTTGGACATGTTGGCATCCTGTGGCAAATTCAATTGTAAGCAAGAAGCACTTTTTTGGGAAGGGTGGGCAACACAATCTGCAACCTGATGACTTACTATGAAATTCTCTACGTGATTAGGACACATCCAGAGGCCGGCGGGCAGTGCGGTCAGCGGCGGATCCAGGCAATCCTGATGGTAAAACAGCGGGCAATAGTCGCACGAGATGAGCGGCGCCCGTTTACAGCTGCGCGTGCAATAGAAGCACGTCTTGGCCGGCAGCGGCACCAGACCCTGTGCATCCAACTCGAACGGCTTGGAGTTGCGTCGCTGACTGTTGGGCTTGCGATGTCCATTGCCGGTGCCGCCACCGCTGTGCGTCTGCTGCACCGGCTGCACCTTGCCGTTGCCCGGAAACTGGGTGTGCAGCTCCAGTTCCGGCGGCAATGAGAACTGCTGCGGATTCAGCATGCTGGCGGCGCGTATTACATCGTCCAGCGGCGTTGGCTTTCTGTTCGGATCGAGGGCGCGCTGTATGGCCAGCGGCATCTTGGCCAGCAGCTTCTCGGTGCTATTGCGTTCGCTGTTGCTCCGCTTGCGCAAGTTGCGAATCTTGAGCGGTATCGACTCCAGTTCACCGGAGGATGGTGTATTGGCGCGCGAGCCGCTGCCAGCCGAGGGCACACGCTCCACGGAACTGGCCTTGGAAGAGCACGTCGGCTGCGAGACCTTCACCATTCGACAGCTGTGGCACAGCCACTGTCCGCTGGGTATATCCTCCTCGCTGAGCGGCGGATCGCTAAAGACGCACAAACACCGAAAAGACAAAATAGCACTGCAGCGTGACGGATTTGGATTGGTGGCTGGGGGGGGAAAACTCACTGGCATTGTAGGTGAAAGCTGGATGGGCAGCGGTCGCAGCAGAGCAAGTTCCCGCCCTCCTCGCAGGCGTCGCACAAATCGTGGTTATGTCCACGTCCAGGACGCCTGTAATACGGATGCTTCGTGTTGCTGCTGCGCTGCACCAGTTTCTCGTCCTCGTTTGGGGGCGGCTTGATCAGTATCTTGATTTGCTGCAAAACGAGACAGTGGAAAACAATTGGAAGTCAGTTTTTTTTTTTTGTATCTGTATCTGTAATCTCTGCATCCCATTGGCCAATTTGGCGGCAATCGGCCTTTGCGGGTGGCCCTGCTGGAAGCGAATTGATTGTCTGAGAGATACGCACCTCCATTATGCTCAGCGAACCAATTGGGTCCTGGTCAGCCTTTGACATCTTATTCAGTTTTTTCGTTAATAAAATTTGTTAGCTTGGAGGAGTTGAAACCAAAACCAATGACAGCGTTGCAATTGTTGCCAGTTGGGTTGTTGATACCATATCGATACATATCGTGTCACGTTGCACGCGTGCCGCAGGAGCCGGCGCACTGTGCTCTTCGTGCTAAGATGCACAATTGGAATTTAAATACTACATATCGATATGAAACGAATAAACGAACGGCATGTTAAAATTTTTAAGATCACAATAAAGTAAATGTTTACATACTGCATACATTAGTAGGCCTTTTTGTACCGAATGTTGCAAACATTGCTACATAGTTTAATTTCAGAAAGTACAGATTTTGAATTATTTATTTTATTGCACATTTAATGGGATTTATCAAAGATTTGTATGCAAAAATTAAATATTTTTATGATTAATTGTCAGAACATAAAACAATTTTACATTGATATTGATATTGAATTGTTTTTGTTTATTTTATAGCCGCAGGCGGGAAAGTTTCTAGCGATGTTTTTCATTGTCTTATAAAAACTATCGCTACTATTTGCACACCGTTGTTATCAATGTTCTTGCAGCCCTGTAAATGGTTATCGACAGCGATATACATTGCTTTAACATCACAAAAACAAAGCGCAGCTGCTATAGCTATAACTGCGTAAATATTGCTACTACAGTATAAAGAAGTAAATCTCGGTAAAAATGTTTTCAATATTTGGTAAACGCAAGCCAGCCGAAACACCCCCAGACGAGGCCATCCAGGGCCCCGCCGATGCGTCCAAGCAAACCAACGGCGATGACTTCATATTTGTGGATCGCAAAGTCGACGTAAATCCTAGCACAGGGCCTGGTGGCATGATATACCCGGCTATGCCTCAAACAGCATACGGCCCACCAATGCCATATCCACCGCCACTGGGCGGACGGATCCCAATGGGCGCGGCCACAAATCTAAATACACCAATTAGCTATCTGCAGGACATTCCGTTTGAGCTGTCGCCGCAATTGGCCACAAAGGATCGCTTCAACAGCGACCAGCTGCAAATTGACGGCATTCTGGCGCTGATGACGCGCCAACTCTCGGTGGACGCAATGGCCGAGGAGTACACATTCAGCCTGGAACGTTCAATACAAAATGATTCGTACTGAGGCGATAAAAATGAATGAAAAGAAATTAATGATAATTAGCTGCTAGAATAATTATAAATTTGTTGCGTATTAACATTAGAAATTGTTTGCATAGAGAAATACAAATAAATATGTGTACAAAGGCAAATTTATTACAAAGCCACAACAGGGAAAAAATAAGTCAAATGATTGTTTTATTTTAATTTTGTGATTTCCCGTTTCAACAAATATGGAGAGCTTACGATATCGAGCAAGAGATGGCGACACTCGTTTCGAGAACTTCACTTGAAATTTACAAAATTGTAAAAATCACAGTTGGCTTTGATATTTCACCTGGTTGCGTCTCAGTTAATATTTGAACACAGTTCATTTCATGCTCGTGAGCGTAACATTAAATTGCCAGTTTTCGTATATATATCAATATTATTTTGTTGTTTTTTTTTTTTCTTTGCTTTGCTCAGCTAAATTTTGTGTCTACTCAAAATTAAGCGAAATATTTAAGTTGCAGCCATGGCGAGCTCAAACGTATCCGATTGGGATGAGGCGCTGCCCACATCGTCCACAGAGGAGGCCGAAGAGGAGGATACGGACTACTGCAGCCCGGAGAATCGCAAGAAGCGCCAGGAGGAAAATGTCTCGAAACTGCAGTCGTATGTTAGACGGATGGCCTATCAGCCGGCGCTGCCTCCGAAGGCGCGCGCCTACGATGTCGCCCTATCCAAGCCAAAGAAGTTCACGCTAATGGACAACTACGAGCAGTTCAAGGAGGTATACGATCCCAAATTGCGGGCCAAACGCATTAAGCGCATGTTGGGCAAATACAATGCGATAACTACCGAGTAAGTGGGATTCGTGCCATCCCCCCCAATCTCATCCACTTTCAATCGCTCATCAATTGCAGGCAGCTGGAGGACGTGCTGAAGAACACCAAGAAGAAGGAGCGCCGCAAGGAGGATTTCCTAAAGCGCAAACAGGAGATGTACTACAGCATGCTGTCCAAGATGGAGCGCCAGTGTCGCTCACAATATCTGAATGTGCTGATCAAGAAGTTTGCCAAGTTCATCGCCCATCTGGCGACCACAATGCGGATTCCGCCGCAGCTGGTCGATCCGTATGCCCGCATGCAGCGCGGCATCTTCTGCAACATCCTGCTGGCGATCGGTGTGCAGCCCACCTCGCAGTCGGCCATTTATTATACCAGCCAGGATGCCATCGAGTACGATGTGTGCCATCGCTTGGCGCACGCGCTGCTCAGCCTGATCATCAAGGCCTTGGACACGGCGGCCACACGCGAGCCCAACGAGATGCCCAAGCCCGCCGCGGACCTGGACTTCAAAATGGACAACTATATCAAGGAGCGTCTGATGTGCGCCGCCAAAAAGAAGATTCGGAATGAGCAGCGCCGCAAGCGACAATCCACAATCAATTATGATGCCTTCCGCAAGTGTGCGCGCCTCGACTGCGATTAGACCCATCATTGTGGGCGTGGCCTGTGCCAGTTTCCAACGTGTTTTCAACATGCTTTTGTCAGTACTGATTCGGGGGCTACCCTACAAATATATACGTATATATACACATATTTGTACTATTTGTAGACTGATTGACTGATTAACTGATTGAGAGATTGATTAACTTAAACTTACTAAATTGACAATAGATTGATTGATTGAGGTATTAATTCACAGACATGATTGACTGCTTGATTGATTGGTTTACTAGTGACTGAATAGTTCGCTGACTAAATGATTGGCTTACCAATGAGCAAGGTTACAAAACTCAATTTTCAACTAAAGTCACTTTTTCTAATAGAGACGTAAACTTATATGGAATTATATGTGCAAATTATTAAGATCTTTTTGCTTTTCAAACTAATTTTTAAACAGCTTCGTGCATATTCATTGAAGATATTTTATACGTTTTTTCGAACATCCATGAAGAAGTTAAATCTGTTCATAAAATGAAATGGATAAAAACGCATTTTATCATTTTTGGATAATCTAGACCAACTTTTGATTGCATCTTAAGCTGGTTAACGCCTGCTAGCTGTTAGCTGTTATACCAATTCAGGCAATGCTCAGACAGAGCCATTTCTCTGGCACCTCAAAGCTGTCGGGCGGATGCGGCGTGTATGTCTCGCAGCAGGGCACGTGCCAGACGTTGTCCACCTTGTGGGCGCTGAGGCGATGTCGTATGGGCTCCTTGACAATTATCTGACCCGTTTGGGTCTGTGTGACCAGCGAGTACTGGTGCTCCTGCTGCCAGCGTCGGAACACGGCCTTCAGTTCGCTGCCGAGCAGGTGGGCATGACTGCGCATCAGATCCCGCGAGAAAAAGTCCGTCTCCTGGCCGCTGCGCAGCGTTGCGTACAACAGGAACGGATCATCGTGGGAGCTGCAACAAAGGCTTAAAATGTATCTCAATTGTGGCCAGGCTTGGACTGCGTACTCACAGGTTATTGGTAAGGAAAACGCTGGCATTGTTCTGTATGTACTGCATGGCCGGTTTGGACCAGGTGCGCATGTGCTGGCGACCCAGGACGAGCACTCGCTTACGCCGCTCCTTGAAGTAGCGCACCACGGTGGCCAGCAGCTTGGCCAGCTGCTGAGGTGGCTTTTTGGCGCCCGTCGAGTACGCCACATTGAGGCCGTCGATGACGCAGTCGTAGGGCGCAGTCTGCTCCACATACTGCTTAAAGCGTTCCACCTCCTGCGGCGTCGACTTTTGGAACACATCGTTGCGTATCAGCACCTTGGCCAGAAAGGATTCGCGCAGCTCCGCGAACTGTGCATCGGTGATGGCCACGTGCTGCAAGTGCCGCTGGCAGGCGGCGCATTTGCCCGTCCGTTCCAGTCGCGTGGTCGTCACCTGCAAATGTTGCGGCCGACGCTGGGCCAGATCAAGCAGCTGCTGCGCCACCAGGTCACTGATGAGAATGTCGTGACGCTCCAGAAAGAGCAGCAGGCGCTCCAGCTCTGCACCCAGTGTTTGCACCTGTTGCGCACTCTGCGCCAAGTACGCCAGATACACCTCACACCTGGGCAGTTTGCGCGCCTGCAACATCTCCTCGAGCAGGCGCCAGGCCAGCTCCGGTTGCGCCGAACTAAATGCCTTCGCTGACAGCGCACTGTAGGCGGCCACGCTGGGCGCACTGGTCACCTTCATCATCTCCAGCAGCGGCACGGCACGCTGCCAGTGCCGACTGGTGGCCACCAGGCCAAGGATCAGATGCTCACAGCTGCTGGCGTCCAGTGTCGCGTGGGCGCCTTGCACCGTATCACAGATGTGCAAAATTTCCGACTCCTCTGCGTCGGTGAGCGTGCGTGTTTGGTAGGCGGCATTGTAGACACGCAGCAGCCGGCCGAGAGTCGCCGCATTCGGTTTCATGTCCTGCGCCTGTAGATAGCGCAGATAGCTTTTGGCTAGCGGCAGCTGTTCGGCACCGTTGCACATGCCCACTATGAAGGCGTCCACGTTGTGCCCGCTGATGTATTTGGAGCTGTCGATGAGTGTGTGCCGCACATGCTGCCAATCCTCGTTGCTCAGCTCGCTGCTCCGCTCGAAATAATCGGCCTTCAACTGATCCAGCTGATCAGAGCGTACGGCACCCAACTGTGGCCGGCGCTTGTGCTGGCTGGCCAGCTGGCGACATGGCGGTGCCGTTCCACAAGTCTGTGTGATCCAACTGTGGCGCAGCTGACGCCATAAACGCAAATTGTACATTACTCGGTTTGTTGTCAGTTGGACTTGTTGCCGGTCCGACAATCGAAAGATTATCGATAACGCCAAGAGTTCCAATTGGTACATTTGCAAGACTATCGGAACAACATCAGATGCATTTTGTTATCGTTTTAATTTAAATTGTTTATTTTATAGCTTTTACTCTGACCTCCTTAGTATTAGAAAAGGCTTCTAATATTTATTTTAAGGTAACCAAAGTTACGTTTATACTTGTAAATATGTATTCAAATTTTGAAAAAATTGTTTTTCAGCCAAAAAAACAGTTTTTTTTTATAAAAACTGATAATGATAACTATAGTTATATATATTATAAGTCATAATTATTATTGTGCATACTCTGCAGCATTTCCACCACCAACTTGTTGTTGTTTATCAAGATATCGATACTATCGATACCAGTGCCATCGCTTGCCTTCCAAATCTGCTGATTGCAGTGTTGCCGCAGTGGTTGCTCTCGCTGGAGCAAACTGCGTCGTTTGTTTATACTAAATAGACTTTAGTAGCTTCTAAATAATTGACACGTGCAGGTCGGCGGTGTTGGTGTCAAATAAACTCCGGTCTATATCCATATACGTTTTCAGCAATAGCCGTTAATATGCCGATGTAAAATGAACGCATTGCGCAATATTTTTACATCGCGTACCCTCAACTATCTACGCCAAAATGGACAGAACGCGATCCTTAATGCCACACAGCAACCAGCGGCCGTGTCGCTGTCCGATGCCGATGCGGACAAATCGCTGAAGGATGCCCAACGATCAACGGCGCTCTCCATACCGCGCTCCATCCTTGACGCCTGTCGTTTCACGGCCAAGCCGTTCGAGATCACGGCCAATGGCGCCGCGGCCAAACCGAAGGGTTCGCTGTCGCCAACAACGCTAAAGCGATTCCGCCGAATGCAGCGACGCATGGAGATCGTGTACATGTGCAAGCTGTGCAACACACGCAACACGAAGACCATCAGTGAGGAGGCGTATTACAGTGGCGTCGTCATACTCCAGTGCGATGGCTGTGCCGTCGATCATCTGATCAAAGACAATTTGGGTCTGTTCGCAAATAGCGGCAACACTGGCAGCAGCGGCATCAACATCGATGAGGTGCTATCCAAGCGACAGGAGCGTGTGCGGATCATCAAGGTGAACGAACACGGCGAACTGATCTAGTTCCGGTTCTAGTCAGGACAGTGGCGCAGTGTCGTCGTGTCAACACTCGGAAAAAAACAGAGCGAGAAGAACCAGCCTAAACAATTCTTAACTTTTGTTTTCTTGTTTTTGTTATGTACATATATGAGAGCCGACGGCTAAATATACATAATTTGTTATCGCCGGTCAAACCAGCCCATGAGTAACACTCAAATCGAACAAAAATTATAAAAATGTCTTTCACTTATCACTATATTAATTCCCTACATCAATTTCAACCGATCTGTCTGCTTGGTGATTAATGTGTTTACCAAAATTTCAAATTTCTTCGGTATCGCTATAAATACCCAAACTTACGCACACATTCATAGATAGAGACAAGAACACGCGCCAACCACATTTTATATGTGGTATATATAGTATATAACTATTTTACGTGCTAGTTTTTTTTTATAACTAGAGTAGGATTTCGTGACACGGGTTGTGGGTCAATAGCGGTCAAAAATAAAGTCAGACAAATTTTGATATTAATATTCTAAATAACAGGTTTTGTTGATACGATTTTAAACAGATATATATTATTTTTTATTACTTAAATTTAATTGTTTCCAATAATAACAATAATGTATAAGGTACATATTTTCTCATTTGTTTTGCGCAGTGCGCAGTTCGTGCTCGTGCTTGGTGAACTGTCGACACGTGTCCATCTCTAATATAGAACCAGCCAGTTGATTCTAGTGCAAATACAGCGCGTCACGGTGCGTCTGCGTCTGTATCAAGGGGCCTGCCGAGGGTTTATGTGAATCGCGCTGGCTGTCTGTCGCTAATCGAAATGTTGCAAAAACAAATTCAAAGTCCGCGAATGTTTGGATTTGCTAATTGTCGCAGGCAGCAGGTGCTAATTATAAAGATGAATTTCGATCGTAGCCCAGAAAACAACGAAAGCATCAAAGTTCAAGGACTGCTTGCTAACTGGATACACTACTTTATCGATGCTGCACGCTAGCTACGCAGTTTGACTAGAAGAAGAGGTCGAATTTGATAGGTTAGGTTTTGGAAACAGAATTTGCGGTTCCTGAACAATTTTAAATTTTTTGTCAAAAATCATGGAGACAAATTTTGACATGTAAAGTTCTCGAATCCACAGCTCCCATATTTCAAACCCGCATAACTTTGTCAAAACTGAACCGATTTTCACGTTTGGGGGCATTTTTGTCATGATTTATCCCATAGATTATTTGTACATAAAAAATATTTGCATAATAGAAAATAATTTTTTTTTCAAATTTTTTGGTCAAATTGCAAATTTATATTTTTATTCGATTGTGTTTGTCTTAATTAGTATAAAAAACAACATTTAAGCTGATTCTGGGATGGTAAAATTTTTGGTCAAAAACCATGTCAAAATGGAGAAAAATTTTGACATGTAAAAGTTCTCGAATCCACAGCTCCCATATTTCAAACCCGCATAACTTTGTCAAAACTGAACCGATTTTCACGTTTGAGGACATTTTTGTCATGATTTATCCCATAGATTATTTGTACATCAAAAGTATATGCATAATTGAAAATAATTTTTTTTTTGAATTTTTTGGTCAAAAAAGCATGTACTCCCCCCTTGTACAGTTTCGAAAAAATTTTTTTTTCAAAATTTAGAATTGCATATTTATATTTTTATTCGATTGTGTTTGGCTTAATTAGTATAAAAAACAACATTTAAACTGATTCTGGGAGGGTAAAATTTTTGGTCAAAAATCATGCCAAAATGGAGAAAAATTTTGACATGTAAAGTTCTCGAATCCACAGCTCCCATATTTCAAACCCGCGTAACTTTGTCAAAACTGAACCGATTTTCCCGTTTGGGGGCATTTTTGTCATGATTTATCCCATAGATTATTTGTACATCAAAAATATATGCATAATAGAAAATAATTTTTTTTCGAATTTTTTGGTCAAAAAAGTATGTACTCCTCCCTTGTATTGTAAATTTATAGCCTTTAAGTTGTTATTACACTGTGAACGAGTACTGAGCTGTCGGTTACACCCGACCGAAACGTTCTAACTTGTTGAATTACTGCACTAGATTTAGCCACACTCGATGTGCTTCTAGCACTCCCCCGATAACAGAGATAAAAGGCACACTTAAAAATTCACTGGGGTGCAGTTTGTGGCATTAGTAAAATGCCAACAGAGCCCAGGGGCCACGCTTATGATGGCTGATAAATTGCGTATATTATTCGTCATTTGGTGTTTAATGTCTTATCGTTGGTTACTCGGAATGGTATCTATATTTATGATAACGCATATGCTATATACTGAAAAAAAGTTAAAAAATTTAAAATTAAGTGAGCTACAGCTGAATGTTTTGATCATAAAACTAAATACCAGATGAGCAGCAGGCTAAAGCATACTTTATAGTATAACTATATTCTAAAGAAATTCAACTAAATTGAAATTTTTGGTAAAAAAAAATTCAATCCCCACTGGGACTAGAACCCGACCTGCTATTGTAGGTTTTTAGAATTACTTGCATAAATTTTGCAGTAGGCCTTATAGTTCAGCGTGTAAAAGTGAAAATAAAGTTTTTATACTCAACCACTAAGTAAAACGAGTATATTGGGTTCATGCAATGTAAAATATAGACGTGGTAAATCGATAAAACAAAATCGATCAGCGATAACTTCAAAAATTTGTACTATGAAAGAATATTGCGCAGTCGGTTACACTCGACTGCAGCGTTCTCTTACTTGTTTTTTTTTTTTAAATAGTAATAACGATCAGAAACGGTTTCAAAGCTGCTTTAAAAACAATGTTTGTTTTATGAATGATAAAGGCGAAAAAATAAATAAAATTGTAGTTATATTTTATTGAAATTTACATGTGGTAGAAGTCGGCGCTAATGATAATCTCTGTGTAGGCCTTTTTTGTAGTTTGTTGTTTGTTTTTTGTTTTCTGTATTGCAATTTTGTCTTTTGCTTAAATTAATAAATATTGTATATGCTAGGTATATGTATATGTAGGTATATATATATATATATTCATGTACTTGTATTGTTTGTCGTTTTGTTTTTGTATGTTTTTATTAATAGCTTAAGGAAGCGCACTTTGTTACGGCTTCTTATACGAATTTTGGGTTAATTCGTGTACAAATCTCTTACAGCTGCTGTTAACTATTTCACAAGTTTGTTTTGTTTTTTTTTATGGAAAACACAAAAAGTTTCAAATGTTGTGCGCAAGTGTTTCTTATCACCTGCGCACACATACGCACGCACACACACGCATTAAGTCTGTGCGTTAGTTAATTCTTAAAGCATATGAGTAAGCAAAATTTCAATCGAATACTTAATTTAAGTAGCTGCTGCTTCTGCTGCTACTGCGTACATTTACATAATGTTACTTGTTGCTGCTGTCAATTGTGCTAAATGAACTTATTATTTAGGGATGCATTTCTTGTTGTCTTATAAAATTATATAATTATGTATATGCGTAGTTTTGTATGTGGTTTCCATTTGTTGTTTTTTGTAGTGGTGCATTGATCGCTTGCGTTAGCGTGTGTGCAAATCGACTGCATTCACTTATCGATAATTGCGATAACGAAGCAGCTGCAGGCAAGCAGTGCATAAATGCACATCTCAAACTATTTACAATAAGGATAACGAAATATGCAAATGTCTTTCAGAAACGAAGAACCCTTAAATATATATGAAGCACCATGTGGCCTTCAAAGAGTTTCAGACAAAGTAAATACAAATTAAATTTTTTTTATGTTGAAGCACACATTTAAAAATCTGGATTACTAAAAATTATTATGTAGTCTGCAAGTTGTTGTTTTTTTTTTTTGTTTTTTAAAAGCTATGGCATGCCGTAGCTGTTGTTTATCAAAAAGTCTGCTTTGATTTCATATATGGTTTTTACATTAGGGTTTTTTTTTTTTTTTTTGTATATTTATGTGTATGTAAATGTATTTTTCAGATTCAGTCGTTTATGTTTGTTAATTAAAACTAGTTTGATGTTTTATAATTATGTTAATGCAATAGTGCTGAGCTTAGTAACTGTTATTGTTATTGTTGCTATTGTTATTAATATTATTGTTTCAATTAAATGGCCCTGCGCACGCGCAACTGCAGTTATTTCTTACTATTTTTAAATATTTTTGTTTTTGTTTTCGACTCGCACACGCATGTATATATACTATATTTATATATATATATAAATTGTACATAGAATACTTTAAGAAATACTTGTTTTTTTGACACTTATTAATCATTTAACTAGTGTGGAATGTGTTTGCCTCAATGCCCCGTCCAAGTTCTTTAGTCACCATGATGCGCATTTTGGGGGGAAATATCCTTGAATAGTTCGTATGGTATCTACTATATATATATATATGTTTTATATATTATGACAAAATAAAAAAATAAAATAAAATATAATTAATTAGCTGCATTTTCAATTAAATTTTGTTGACATTGCCACCAAAATGAGCATTTGAGCTGCTGTACGAGCAAGACGGCAGATGAATCTATTCATATATATATATACATATATACGTATATCAGATATTATATATGGCTTAGACCTATTAAAGTTCTTGGCTTAGTTACGGACAATTTGTAAATACTTTTAAGCTTAAGTACAAGTGTGAACAGCGCTCCGTTAAAAAGGAGTGCAAAATGGTTTACAAAATAAAAAACAAAAAAAATTCATTAATTTAGAGAAATCAAAATAAAATAACTAATTATAATAATCGCAAACTATAGTAAAGCTATTAATAAAGATAATTAAATACATTAAAAGAAAAGGCTTGTTAAAAATAGCTGCCGCACATTGGCATTGGAGGACGTTGCAATAATCTAGAACTGTCTTAAATAAAAATAATTTCCGAGCGCACGCCATCATGGTGCACCACCATATTTATTATGGATTTTGGAACGCTTTGCTCACAGCGTGGTGCGGCTGGAGCGGCCGCCGACGGCGCCCGTGCTGCCATTGGGACGATTGTGACGACGCTTGTGCAGGTAAAGGCCAGCGGCCTGGGCAAATGCCGAGCCGCATATCTGGCAGACGTAGCGCTTGACTTTATCGTGGATTTGCTTGTGATTCTGTAGATTCTTCGTCGACTTGAAGCTCTTGCCGCAGATGTCGCACTTGAACTCCTCGTTGCTATAGTGCTGCTTCAGATGATCGAAGAGGCTGTGGCGCGATACGAAGGATTTGCTGCACTGCGGATAGTCGCATTTGTAGCAGCGCTCGCGCTCATCCTGGTGGACAATGCGATGCGCATTCAGGTGTCCGGGCGAGGCGAACGTGCGATGGCAGACCTCACAGCCAAACGGCTTCGGTCCGTCCGGTGGAAACATGTCCTCCTCCTCACCAATACCGCCGCTGCCAGCAACAGCCGATGGATCGCCGCCAACACCGTCAGCATCACCGCCGGCGCTGTCCAATATGCTGTGATTGAGGGCCAGCGTCGGCAGGAAGAGCTCATCGTTGTGGCGACGCAAGTGCTCATCGTAATTGGACTTCTCCCGGAAGCTGGCCGTGCACAGTTCACAATTGTACTTGACCTCATTGCCGGCGCCCAAATGCAATTGCTTGTGATTCTCAAACTCGTCCGCATTGTTGAACTGGATGTTGCACACGTTGCAATAGTAGCCACCGCCCAGGCTCGGCTGATGGCTGAGCATGTGCAGGTCCAGTTCCCGCAGCGTTTGTACAATCTCGCCGCAATGCTGGCACTTGAATGGCGGTATATCGTCGTCCATGAAGCTCATCTGATCGTAGTAGATATAGTTGGGTATGAATTTGCGTCCCATGCGCTCCGCATTTAGACGTTCCATCTTCTGTTTGGAGTAATCGAAGCGCAGCTGCGAGATTCGCTTGGATATTTGTATGGTGGTCACATCGATTAGCTGCTGCAGCTCCATGGCCATCTGTTGCAGTCCCTCGCCGCGACGCTCCTTGCTGCGATAGTCCGGATCGAAGCGATTGTAAAAGCATTGATATCGCTTCACCATGACCAACAGCTTGGCAGTGGATGTGTCGTTCCATATGGCCGAAAAGCGGCGTCTATATGATGTTTCCTGAATAATATATATGTATTAAATATTTTTAGATGAACGAATTAAAGATAGATTTACAAGTTAAACTCTATTAAATAATAAGCACTTATTTGCTTATTTAAAAATATCGATTATAATAATTATAAATAATTTAAATAAGATCTTATATGTTGAAACTTTTAAATAACTTTAATACCGTAATAATAATAAACCTAAATATTATATAGCTGTAAAAAGTTGTTAATTGTTTTTATAGAATATATTTATTGTTTAATAGATGTATTCTATAGATATGCCCAGCCAATAAGATGAAGACAAAATTTGTATAAATAAGGCAGTCAATGCGAATGTGGGAGTAGGCTAAGATTAGGTTGTTACCAAATGCTGCAAAACCGGTTTAATTCACATTTCACTTTTTAACAGTTTCCACAAAAACAACTAAATCTACAGTTGAATTAAATCATTTTTAACAAATTTAAATATGACAATACTTTTCAAACAAATTCAAACATTATTTTAGTTGATTATAAATATGTTGGAGAATAATAAACTGAACTATTTAACTTTAACTGAGGTTAATGAACCGAACCCAAAGGCAAGACATCGGTTCGAGTTTTGATTGTTATTATAATTGCCTCATATCTAAAACAACAAATGCAATATATGTATGTTTTTGAAACTTGAGCAGCCAAATAACTATTTCAATACCATTTGTTTGTTCGGAAGCGCCTCATCAAATAACTAAACAATGTGAGTAGACTAGGTGCTCATTTCGAAACAAATGTAGATATATTTATACTATATACAGACATATATATCGGATGACATTACCAGGAGACGAGTATATATAGTGTATAGTATGCGAACGAAACTCACCTTGACAACGGCATCGGACATTTTTGAGTTGTAGCTGTAGACCTCGTTGAGGAAGTGGAGCTCCTTGAAGTACCACAGCGTGCTGATGTTTGTCTTCTCGAGGGCCATTCGATTGCATTCGCGCTTGTAAACGGTGCGCAGATTGTCCCATTTGCGTGTAATGGCATCCTTGGCTAGTGAGATGTTGAAACGGTTCTTAAACTCCAACACAATCCAGTCGAGGAAGCGCGCACGCTTCACCCGATCCCGAAACTGGGCATGGCTGTGATCCCAGAGGAACGGATTGCGCTTGTACGAGTGTATCAGGAATTGAATCATTTTCCGATCCTTGATGTGCATGGTCAGCTCACGATCGCGCTATATAAAGAATATTTTATATATGTGAATTACCTATTTATTTGAATGTATATTAAGCGAACTTACGCCAATTAGGGATTCCTCGACCATTTCGTCGTAGCTTAGGAAATCAGATTCGCCAGCGAGCGGATTGTTGCCCTGTGCATTGTAGCTGCTGCTGCTGTAGTCGGGATACTCGCCCGAATTGTCATCTACATAGCTTTGCTCGCCATCGGCATAATCCTCCATGGAGTCATCGGGCTCGACGGTTAACGGTTCGTGCTTAACATCAACAACATGACGCCCAGCATATGGCGCCCGTCGTGTCAGTTTCATCCGTGGCCTCGTACCGACGCTGGCCCGGACACTGGTCCTGGCCCTGGCTGTGGGTGGTTCGCTTTCGGGCAGTATGGCCTCGCTGTCGTCGTCCATATCGTTACCATGGTCATTGTCATCGGGCACTGCAACGTTTGCCTCATCTTCGTCATCGTCATCGTCATCATCATCGCCATTGTCATCATCAGCATCATCATCATCAGCGTTGTTGTTGTCGCTGCTATCGGGCTCCTGCAGCTCCTGCTTGATTACCATTTGTGGCTCCAGCAGGGCAGTATCTGCATCAGTCAAGTCTTCGATCTCATCGAACTGGTGAATGCCACCGTTGCCATAGCCATGCCGTGCATCCGCCTCCGCATCGCCATCGCTCAACCCCAGCCCCGACATGGGCTGGCCCATCTCCATGCCCATGGAGTAGGGCATGACGTTGGCCGTGCCCGGACCCGTGCCAGTGCCCTCCAAATGCACTGTTTGCATGTGGCCAATGAACGCATCGAAGTAGAGAAACTTCTCGCCGCAGAAAATGCAGCGCAGTGCGAAATACTGAAAATCCTCTGTGGCCGTCACAACGCCACAATCCTTTGCGCACTGTCGAAAAATGTCCTCGTCATTTGTACGTGGATATGCCAACACGCTCATTGTGCTCCACGCTAGCTTCCCTAATTCTACCTTGAACTGTTTTGTTGTTAGCAATCTGATCGCGTCCCGTTGCACGCTGGCTGTTGGGGTTGCACTGCACTGGTTTGATTTTTATGATAATTTCGTTTACAACACACAAAAAAAAAAAAATTGTCGCCGAATTAGTTTTGTTTAGTGATGCGCGTATTGCTATGTACAGGTTTATTCATCGGTATCGTTATCGTTTTCTTATACATATGTCAGCCCACTGATACCAAATAGTTTCAACAAATATTCAAATTATATATATATTTATATATATGTATATGTAAACACATACATCACATTGAGAACTTGTTTATGTTTTGACAGTGTGGCGAAAATCGACGAGTTCAGATTTATAAACTTGATATTCGTTTTAGGTGGTAAGTGCAAAAAACGCGCAACACATTGTTATTTTCCATGCATTTATTTGAAAGTTTTATTATTTAATGTAATTACAAATTTTTCGGGACAACAAGAAATGCAAACATGTTTGTATTTGGTGCTGTCCACTTGCTAGTTTCAATTGGTGGTGGAAATAGTATCGATAGTGCCCAGATTTGTTTTCGCCTATTGACATTTAAACCAAAGGCCATTTTTTTTATATATTGAAATATTTTTCAATATTGCCCAAATTTAGTTTACATATTCTGTAACATAATCTGTAACGATCAAATAAATAACTGGATAGTGGCATTCACTTTGTGTGAGCAACATACGAGCCGTGGAATTAGCTGAAATATCGATAGTGACACGTGCAATCGATTGTGAACGACGAATACCCGCAAAGATAATACCACCTCTCGGCATAAGCGTTTTTGAACACTTGGTCAACTGGCGTGTGTCTTGCACTTGCACAAACTTCTCCAGATTTTATATTTGTCGCTGCTCGAAACACAGAAATGGCTTCCATCAGCTTGTTAAATCCAAAGGCTGAATTCGCCCGTGCTGCACAGGCGTTGGCAATCAATATTAGTGCCGCAAAAGGCCTGCAGGATGTGATGCGCACCAATTTGGGACCGAAGGGAACAGTTAAAATGTGAGTAGCTTGAATGAAATGTGCATTTAGAGCACAGCACCCACATCTCCTTAAGGATTGCAGCTCAAGCGCAATCGCTGCATTGGAATTAACAAACATTTTGCGACAGCTGCGTTGCGGCTGCCCAAGTGAGGTTAAATCCGCCATCAATAGCGGATAGCGGCATGCGTCATCGAGTAACAGAGAAGGCAATAGTTCATTTGCCGACAGAAACAAGAGCCTAAAATCGAATTGCATTTGTTTAAGAGATTGTGCTAAATGAAACCGTCGCTTTAACATTTAGTTTGAAAGATATACAACAAAATTTCGCCATCTGCGAATGCAACCGCAGTTTTTCGTATACCTTTAACTTGTCATGCCTCACGCGCTCGCACACACACATGCGAACATACGTTCGTGTTCGTGACAGAGAGAGAGTCATAAGTTTTGTTTGCGTTCTCGAACATTCCCAATTGGTTGTCAAACGTCGAAATTCGAACAAATCGATAATCAATAATAATATCGATGATAGGGTCCTGAAAGTGCAACGATCCCATAAATTATATGCATTTTTTTTTATCAGTATCAGAAGAAGTGTAAATACAGCCATGTTCGTCTGTCTGGCTGAATCTGAGGCTCTGCATGGGTTCGTCTTTTTGTTGCAGGCAGCATAAGTTATTAATTCGGCAGGATCGGATACATATATTATATAGAGAGCGCCTTGGAGGGAGAGAGTAGAATTAGTAAGAGAATGAGAGAACAAAATTAAGAAAGACAATATGAGAAAGAGAGACCGAGTAAAAGAGTCAGCGAGCCAGTAAGTGAGAGTTAGAGAGGGAAAGAGTAAGTAAGTAAAAGGGTAAAAGAATCAAAAAGTAAGGGAGAGAGAGAGAAAAGAGAAAACGAGGCGTTAAACACGAGACAGATAGAGAGAGAGTGAGTCAAAGCCACTTACCTATACAAAAACAAAAAAAAAATGTAACTGAAAACCAAAATTGTGCAGGCATTACTTCAATTTATGAGAATCGCATAGAGCGGCCTTAATTGCCTTGCTAGACATGTAACATGAAGCCGATATGGAAACTAGCGAAGGTATGCAAATATATAGAACTGTTCTGCATTCTTCCTAATATGAAACCACACAAATAATAATTTTCTGATGTTGTTAATTTTTCGGTCAAAAATCATACCAGGGTCTTCCTTTCCATATTTTAAACTCTCACAACTTCATCAAAAATCACCAGATTTTCATGACCTGGTTGATCCTGCAATGTATTTTCTTAAATCTGGAAATTTTTATAATTTGTAGGTTGGTCTCCGGCGCTGGCGACATCAAGATCACCAAGGATGGCAACGTACTGCTGCATGACATGCAGATCCAGCATCCGACCGCCTCGATGATTGCGCGTGCCAGCACCGCACAGGACGATGCCACAGGCGACGGAACCACCACAACGGTGATGCTGATCGGCGAGCTACTGAAGCAGGCCGACATCTATTTGTCAGAGGGTTTGCATCCACGCATTATGACGGAGGGCTTTGAGAAGGCACGCGAAAAGGCGCTGGAGGTGCTCGACAAAGTCAAGGTGCCCGTCGAGATCAACAAGAAAAATCTAATGGAAATCGCCAATACCAGTTTGAAGACCAAGGTGCATCCATTGTTAGCCGATCTGCTTACTGAGGTGTGCGTTGACGCTGTGTTGACCATTGCCAATGATAAGAAGCAGCCGATTGATTTGCACATGGTCGAGCTGATGGAGATGCAGCACAAGACCGACACGGACACGCAACTTGTGCGCGGTCTGGTCATGGATCATGGCGCACGCCATCCCGATATGCCCAAGCGCCTGGACAATGCCTACATACTCACAGCCAACGTTTCGCTGGAGTACGAGAAGGCCGAGGTGACATCTGGATTCTTCTACAAGACGGCCACGGAGCGCGAGGCGTTTGTCCGCGCCGAGCGCGAATTCATTGATCAGCGCGTCAAGAAGGTCATCGAGCTGAAGCGTGCCGTCTGCGATGGCACCGACAAGACCTTTGTGCTGATCAATCAGAAGGGAATCGATCCCATCTCGCTGGACGCGCTGGCCAAGGAGGGCATTCTGGCGCTGCGTCGCGCCAAGCGGCGCAACATGGAGCGCCTGGCGCTCGCCTGCGGTGGCACTGCCATGAACTCCTTCGATGATTTGCAGGAGGAGCATCTGGGCTATGCTGGTTCCGTTTACGAGCACGTGCTGGGCGAGAACAAATACACGTTTGTCGAGGACTGCAAGCATCCGCTGTCGGTGACGATTCTGATCAAGGGCCCCAACAAGCACACAATCACCCAGATCAAGGATGCCATTCGGGATGGTCTGCGTGCCATCAACAATACGATTGGCGATAAGGCTCTGGTGCCCGGCGCAGGCGCTTTCGAGGTGCGCGCCTACAATGAGCTGACCACGTTCAAGGATACGGTGAAGGGCAAGGCTCGCCTGGCCGTGCAGGCATTTGCCGATGCCCTGCTGGTGATACCCAAAACGCTGGCCATTAACAGCGGCTACGATGCACAGGACACCATTGTGAAGCTGACGGTCGAGGATAGGCTGAGTCCGGAACTGGTCGGTCTCGATCTGGCCACCGGCGAGCCCATGAAACCCACCGATCTAGGCGTCTATGACAACTACATTGTCAAGAAGCAGATCCTTAACTCCTGCTCGATCATCGCCAGCAATTTGCTGCTCGTCGACGAGGTGATGCGTGCGGGCATGACCAGCCTGAAGGGCTAGTTTCAGCCACCAACTGGTGTAGCGTCTATGAGTTTCATCTAATATTAACCATGCTAACTTAAACACACAAAAATTCACACAAGCTTACACACACAACAACAAATATAACTCAAATAATGATAAGCTGCCTCCAAACAACGGGCACTTGTTATCGCTGCATCGATAGCTTATCGATCTAAAAGCGAATCAAACGCTGAAAACGAAAATTCTTAATTTCATCAAGTATTTCTCCAAATATTTTTTTTATATCACTAATGTTTACTTAATACGAACCATTGGTTTAAAAAATATATTAAACATCATTTCAACAAAAACTTATGCATTTAATTATTTAGGGTTCGGTTGGGAATATCAATCTATCAATTTATTTTATAGATTAGAACAAATTTGTGTTTTTATAATAGAGCTCCCACAATGGATAAACGAAAATTGTGTTGAAAGATGAAAAGTGAATTTCATGTGATTTGTTTTATTTTTAATTACAAAATTTAAATGCAGTCTTTCGGTTCAGGGTTCGAGCCAATGTCTAGTCGGTGCGTTTCAACATAAATATGTAAATATTAAAATATAAATATAAAGATTTTCGTTTGTATTATCATTCTTTATTATCATAAATAGATTTAAATTAAATAAATGCAATACAATTAAGCACAATTTCATTGTACACACTTTGAAATTAGTTTTGCTTCACGTTTCTTTCTTAGTTTCCTTTTGTTAAATTGCTTCTGGTTGCTGTTTATTGTCATACATGCTCATTTAAGCTTTCTTCGTGTGTTCATTATCCTTTTTAATTAATTAAATGTGAGTATGTGCGCGTGTGTGTGTATGTGTGTGTGTAGGAAAGTAGCAGGACTTGTGTGTATGTGTGTGTGTGTGTGTGTGTGTGTGTGTGCATCTGCGGCCGCAGTCTCTATACAAGTTACAAAAGAGATCGATCGATCGAGCTTAAAGCTCGCTATTCAATCTATCTATTTCTCTCACGCGTTCTCGTTGCCGTCTCTTTCTCGCTCGTTTTTCATTTACCACTCTTTCGTAACTTTATAGAAAGTACGCGCTCGCAGTTTTTCGATATGCGTTTTCTTTTTTTTTTTCTTTTCATCTAACCTCCTTCTCATTCATATTTTTTTTAATTTAAAAATTGGTTTTTAAAAATAATATTCTCATATATGTAAATGTTAAATTTGTTGCTTATTCGCTTGCTGCTTTGTCTACTAAACGTTAGAAAATAAGTTTATTTATAAGAAAATAGGCTAAGGGCTGGCATTTGCCGAACCAATTTCTGAAAATTAACTCACGCTCTAAATCTAAATAAATATAAATAAATAAATTGTATATATAGTAATTAATTAAAAAAAAAAAAAACAAAAAATATACGCTTGTCAGGCAGCTGATATAGGTGTTTAGGTGTGTGTGTGTGTGTGGGATTCCATTAGGATTTTTTTATGTTGGAGTTTATTTTCATTGTTTGTTTGTTGGACTGCGCTTTTGCTCTCATTGTCGGTTTCTCTCTCGTGAGAGAGCGCTGAGCGCTGACAAGCGTGCCATAGGCGAGAGAGATAGACATAGCGTGTGCGAGAGAGAGTAGGAGTGTGTGCGTGTGTGTGTGTGTTTCTGTCTGTGTATTGATGTGTATGGTTTTTGTTTTCCTTTTTTTTTTGTTTTTGTTTTTGCTTTTTCTATTTCGCTTTTTATTTGTTTTTCTTGCTGCCGCTGTTCGAGTTGCGCCTAAACTTATGCTACGATTTTGTGCGGCTGCATCCATTTCTTCATGTAATAGCAGAACAACGTGGAGATATAGAGCAGGATCATGAGCGCACAGGTAACGGCCAGCGCCAGGACAGACGTCTTCGTTGGGCACGGCTCGATGATGGTGACAGTCTTGTCTGTGAGTGAAAACGAGACAGAGACAGAGATAATTAGTTTGAGAATTGAGCAAAGAGAAATAAAAAAATATAAAAAATAAAAATATGCACATTCAGTCTCGATCTTACTGAAAAATTAAAAATTTTTTAATATTGTATTGTGCAAAAAAAAAATTATTTTAGACTGTATTTATATTTTATCAATCAATAAAAAATTGAGATTTTTTTAATATCTTCTCTTTTTTGTACTCTTTAGGCACTTCTTGATCTGAAGTTAATTAGCATATGTCAGTTGAAACAAGATTATCTCGCTTGGATCACAATATTATTATCATATATCTGTCCTCTATATATGTGATCAAGGGTATTAAATAGTCGGCTAACCGAGTAGACATTTCTTATTGCTTTTGTTGCTTACCTTTGGCAAAGTCTGTGCTTGGATCTGCCTTGAAGAATTCACGCTTCTCATCGCCAAAGTCCAAGACCAGAATCTCCTGCGAGATGTTCATGTCATCCTCGCTCTTGGTCTCATTGCTAGCAAGAGCGAGAGCGGAAGAGATTTTAGATGGGATTCCTTTGTTATATTTGCAGTTAAGGAACACTCACCTCTCAATGGAACGACGACGCCTTCTGCCCAGAGACTCGAATGATTCCATGTTCCATTCACAGACGGCCGGCTCGCAGGGACCCAGACAGTATTTGACATTGCACTGGAAGATGACGCCGTAGCTCTCGGTAAAGCGGAACGCCTCATATGTGGACTGCAGGGCATTGCCGTCGGCGGTGAATCCGGGGAAGATGGTGGGATCTGTGGGGCAGCCCTCGTCGTCGATGATCTTGAAGCTGGTGCGTGCATCCTTGGCCATGGCAACGCAGCTGCGTGCAAAGATGCCATAAGGAGCTAAGAGGGAACGCATCAGTGTTGGCTCCACAATTACATCATTTATTGTTACTCACTGTCTTCGGGTATTTCGATGCGGAAGTTGAGGCGATCGCCGATGCGGACAGTTTCCACTTCGCGCTGGCGCGTGTCCAGTATGCGAATCCTTGGTGGTGGCGCCTCCGGCGATGAGTTGATGTGTATCATCTCTGGATCGCGTATCGGCATCATGCCGAACGTTATATTCTTGGAGCTCATGTCATAGGTGCACTTCACCTTGTAGATCTTGTCCGCCTTGGTCATCACCACGCTGTGGTGCTGCAGCACCACCGTATTCGAGTAGACGCCAGTCTGTGGAGCAAATGCATCAGTAAAAAGTTGTTGTTTTTGTTGTTGCTCTCTTTTTCTTTGTGCTTGCCTATCTGAGCAAGAAAATAATCACAAGTAGAAAACGTAGTCGAAATTTTTCGTGTAACGAAAATTTTGGTGTAAATAAATTTTACTGATTTGCCACGCCCTCAATGGACCTCTCAAAAAAAAAATCGCAGCTGTTTATCTGATGCAGGTACATATAGAAATATTGTATATATTAAGTTTCAAGTCTCTAGCTTTAAAAGCGGCGACATTTTTATTATATAAATAAAAATGCAAAATTGGAATTAAATAAAAATATATTAATATGAAAAAAAATTAAAGAAAAACCCATTGATTATTTACTCATGATTTATTAACTGCTTTACTCAAAAAATAAAATCGAATTTAAGGTAAAGAAATTTGAAATTGAATTTGCATTTGAATTTCAAGCAAAGAAGCTCAGCTTATTAAACGAAATCGAATAACGAATAAAAATTTTAAATTTAAAATTGACAACATTTGTTTTTGGAGTGCACTTACCACGCTCTGTGTGTTGCAATCCTGTCCGGCCATGGTCAGATCCAGGCGGAAGGCATCCGAGTTGATCACATCAATGTTGCAGGTCTCCGAGCGGCCCAGGGCGTAGATGCGGCCATTGAAGGGCTTGTTGGTGCGCACCTGGACAGCAATGCGCGTGTCCTTGCAGTGAACCGAGACTAGAGCGAGACAGATATAGATAGAGAGAGAGAGAGAGAGAGAGAAATTAATTGAAGCCCATTTGCGTATTTTGAATATCCATACCATCGTAGCAGGTGCCCTTCTTGTCGCAGTTGACATCGTTGCGGGTCATGTTGGTCAGATTGGGATCCTCGATGGTGTCCAGGCTGACGGGCAGCGTGTCGATCTTGTCCAGAGTGCCGGGCGGGGAGTTGCCAGCGCCAGCTGTTGCCGCCGACTTCTCGCACTGATTCTCAAAGTATTGGCCAATCGGCTCGCCGTGATCGATCAGCGGACGCTCGTGATTCAGATAGGTGGAGGGTCCGTCCGGCAGGGTCTTGTGATCCAGATGGTAGAGCCGGCAATTGTATTGGGCGCCCTGGGGCTGGCCCAGATAGAGGAACGAGCGGCAGAGGAACTCGGACTCAATTTCGCAGGCCAGGCGACAGGCGGACTCGGAGGTCACCTGGAGCTCCTTGTCGGTGTAATAGTGGAGGCCAACATATTGGGCCACCTTCTCCTCGGAGACGCCCATGCGTGCGTTGGCAAAGGAGCGCGCATTCTTGCACGCCTGCGTCGGCTTCAGGCACAGATTCTCAAAGTAATCGGTGCCCTGGGCATCCACCAGCTGGACAAACTGGCCCGAACTGCGACGATCCGAGTCGCTGAGGACGCACTTCATGTTGTTGTAATCGTACTCGACGGAACGGCAAATGAAACGCTTCTCGTTGAGGCAGGCCGAGAGGCAGGCCTCCTTGGTGCTGGTATAGATTAGAGCGTTGTCCAGCCCGCGTATGATCTTGTTGGGGACACGCTCAAACGACCACGGACGATGGCAGACATTCTCGCTGCGCAGCTGCAGCTTCACCATGTAGTACATGTTGGCGGATCGTTGCGGGGCCGCCGACGGATTCGCCGCGGATGAATCGTTCTGGAGCTGGCAGTGCGTCTCCTGCGACGGCGACAGCGGATTGACCACAAAGCTAAACGCGGCCGCCTGGCAATCGGCCTCCTCGCGACACCAGCCCTGGCACTCGTACAGCGACAGATTCTTCACGCTATAGTACGTGGTACCGGCAAAATCGTAATCTGTCAGCTTCTCGAACGCCATGCGCGCCGTCGCCTGCCCGGGCAGCGCCATCAGCATGGCCAGGCCCAGTCCGGTTAGCAGCATCATCCCAGACCCCGAGATCCCTGTTCTGCTTGTCCTCCGTTTAGCGGCTGCTTCTGTTCTGCTGCGCCGGCTGCTGCTGCTGCTGCTGCTGCTGCTGCTGTTGTTTGCTGCGGTCTGCATCTGTAAGTGGAATAAACCAGAAGCAGAATTAGCGTTTAGTTGTGGTTACATGTCTTGGCCGCCAGGTGGCGTCTGGCGTTTTGCTAATCGGGAAACTGGGGAAACGGTGGAAATTGTGGAAATTGTGGAAATTGTGGAGCTGCGGCTTCACATCCGCTCCATTACACGCTTAACTGAGCTGCGAGCGAAACCAGCGAACCAATAAGAACTGAGGCAACACCCCGCTGCCAATTCTTCCGCTAATCAGTGCTGCTCATTGTGCTTCTTTCTCACCAAATCTGGCTATTTTTTAGTATGATTTTAATATTTATTTAATTTTATAATAATTTTGTATTTATTTCGAATAATTTATAATTTGAATAATTTAATTTTGCAGCGACTTGAAACCACATTTTTAAGAAACTTTAGATTTATTCGAGCTGATTTATTTTTTACAGCTAAATTTGGCCCCACAAATAAAAAGAATTGGTATTTTAACAAATTAACAACAATAATTTAAGCCATTTTTTACTATTTTCAGCTGTTATACTGTGAATTATTGAAACAGCTTTTTTTTGTTTTGAATTTAATTGTAAATATTTTTTTTTTAAATTTATAGTTAATATTATTTTGCTAAAGCTAAATAACACAATCAAAAAATGCTAAATATGAAATGTGTTTTCTCACTTTTTATTTGTCATATTTAAATCTAGCATTTTTCTACACAAATTTAGCTGTTTTTTTTTTGCAGCGTCAAGCATATTTTTAAGAAACTTTTGATTTATTCGATCTGCTTTATTTATTACAGTCAAATAACTGCTGAGCTTCTCTAAAGTTTAAGCTAAATTTGGCAAACAGTTTTCGGTTAACCTCCATTCAAGATAGACCCACAAATAACAAGAATTGGTATTTTAACAATTTAACAATAATAATTAAAACCAATTTTGACTATTTTCAGCTGTTATACTGTAAATAATTAAAATAGCTTTTTTTTTGTTTTGAGTTTAATTATAAATATATTTTTTTTTAAATTCATAGTTAATATTATTTGCTATATAATACATAAAACAATCAAAATATGCAAAATATGATTTGTGTTTTATCACTTTTTTTTTGTCATATATATAAATCTAGCATTTTTCTATACAAATTTAGCTGTTTTTTTTTTTAACTGTTTGCTGACAAGTTGGCAGCCCACATTTGGCTGGGCCAGCAGGTTCGTTGGAGACTTTAATGAGCTGCCCCGGCGGAAATTACAATGGCTTGGAGCAGCGACGTCTTCGCCGGCGTCTCTTATTGACGCTGCCTGATCTGCGGTTTGAAATTCTAATGGACGCGTTTCCAATTCCCCAAACCCTGGCTCCAGCCAAAAGTCAAGCTCAAGCTGGCATTCCTGTCTGTGGCTTTCATTCGAGCGTGCTGCAAATTGCTTTTTTTTTTTAGTTTTTTTTTATTTTGCAGTTGCGTTTTGTGGTTGACCCCCAAATTGGGCACATGCGGGGGCGCACATTGACCCGAGACAGACACAGAGACAGACTGAGAGACAGTCTCAGAGCCATTCTCTATCGAAAAGCGAAAGCCTGCCAACAGGCAGCTGCTGCTTTCAGTTGCCAACTCATTCATATTAATGGCGCTGAGAATTCACGAGTCACGAGTCGAGTGCATGAATGATTCAAGTGCGTTATCATCACATCATTCATTCACGTTCACATTCAGCACTCAGTTGCCAAATCCAATCAAGGCTGTCAATTCATTGCGAATTTCATGGGTATTATATCCATTCAATTCAATTTATTCAATCATGCACAGGCTTCGTCTATCTATAGATCTATCTAATAAATGTGAGTCTTTTTTTCAGCTTCAATTTTCTAGCATTTTGTGCCTGATTATTGAGATAATTATATTATATACAAATACATATTATTAAATATAAAAAAATGGGCATCCAGGCTCGAACCTCAGGCAAGTTTTTTAAGGGCCTTTGTAGCCATTGTTAATGAAAGGCTAAGCCTATATTTATTTACTAGTAATAACACCATATTATTTATTTTGAACTATCCATGATCAAAACAGTAGCAATTTTAAAGAGTTGTGGTTTTTGTTTATAAGATAAGCTCTAAAAAAATCTGCATTTAAATCTGCCAACTATACTATTATATATATATTTGTAAAAATTTACATGTTTACATCATTTTGTTTTAAAAAACAGATTTTGACAATAAACGACTTTTTATTTATATTTTCGCTTAAATAATGTTTGAATAATATAATTGAATTGATTACATTGTAAAATTACAATTGATCTGTGGATCTGGTAAGTTGACTCCATTTCCAATTCACTTGTAATGCATGTTTATTTCTGACACTCGACGTGAATTCCGATATTCATGTAATGTATTCGCCAGCCGCATTCATTTGCATTCGAGTGCATAACGAGTGCCTGGAAATGGCCAATGCCATGCGGAAGTCTTTATGCAGTGTGGCCATATTTGTATTTGTATATTTGTATGATACCAATACCAATGCCAATACCAATACCGATTATCGATAGCTATGGCGATATACCGATAGCCAGCTGCAGTTGCGTTTTAGAGCGGCATTTAGGCATAAATTTATGGACTTTTAAACGCCCCCAAAGCAGCATTGTGCCCAGATTGGGGGCCCCATGCGCTATGCAATTATATTAACATATTCAATTCAATTTGTTTGCTGAATTGTCCCAGGCAAGTGGGGGCAACCACCGTGCCGGGCAAATAATTGGCCGAGGCATGCGAGCTGCCAGCTGGGCCCCCTCTCAGAATTCAAAGAGAGGGCGGTGAAGGGGGGAGGGGGGACATGATTACAGCGCTCGGAACGTGGCTATTACAAACAATATTAACTCACAGGTTGCCAGCGCGAATCGCGAAATGCGCGCAACGAATTTGACCAATCGTTGCCGCCGTGTCCAATTGCAGCAGCAGCAGCAGCAGCAGCAAAAACGATGCTACAACTGGCAACTGGCAACATGGGCAACATGGCCAACATGAGCAACATTGACAACGACAACGACAACAGCAGCAACAGCAGCAATGTTGCTACGGTGTATGAAATAGGTGGCAAACACAGTCAGCGGAATGTGTAGCGTGTTCTCAACCACGGCGACAGCAGCAACAAGAGCAACAACAACAGGAGCAACAGCTACCACCAGCATCGCAGGGAGCCCTCGTAACGCTTTTTATGCCCTATGCCCATTGAAAACGTCTTGAAAAAAAAGGGAATATATTTACATCAGCAATAGATGTACATCTAAGGAATTTAAAATCATTTAGTTACGTGTTTTTGTTTATATTCAAAGTTTTTGAACATTTTGTGTAAGTTTTTTGAGTTGAGAATATTTTACCATAGCTACCAAAATTGACTAAATTGAATTTTTTTGTTTAATTTTATAACAATCTAGGAGAGTTTTAATTTTAAGGGAATTTAAAAGGAATTTAACTTTAAGATTCTTTGCTTTTTTCTTTCACAACAGGGTATTTAGCAGTCGGGCAGCCCGAACTAAGGCAATTTAGCTTGTTTATTTTTGTTTTGGCTGTTGTTTGGACGCTGCCAGTTCGTGTTCTACAATTGCCAATCTGCATGAGAGCTGCAGCCCCATCCTCAGTTGCCGCCCCATCCTCAGTTGGTGCACCCAGCTGCGGGCTCTGCCCCAGCTTGAGTTGCAGCTGGAAATGAAATGCGTTTGAATTGCAGCAATGCGCGCGGAGCCAATTACATGGCCACAGTCGAGCGATCTGGGTGCGCAGATAAAACGCAAAACCGAATGCGTTGCCGCATTTGACGTCACTGCCACCGCGCTGCTGCCCTTGTTGCATGTGGTAAGTGGCAAGTGGCAAGTGGCAAGTGGCTAGTTGCACGTTGCACGTTGTGGCCGGCCAACGATTCACGATTCGTTTTATTTATAGCAAAATTGAGTTTATTTTTGGGGCGTCCTTGACTTGAGCACAGCGCACTTCTAATTTGACTTGCAACCGACAATGTGGCTGCCACATTTCTGTTGCATTTGCTGTTGTTGCCGCTGTTGGCTGTACTTGCGATTGCTGCCATTTGGTAGCTAAATATCAGCTGCTAAACGTCGCCGCTGGCTAACAGGAAACGGCAGCTGTTTGTTTGTTGTTGCTGCAACAATTCACACGTGTGGCGCCACGCAGCAGCCACTTCGAGGGAGCTGCAACTGCAACTGCAACTGCAACTGTTGAACCAGCACATCTAGGACCTGGTGGGCGTTAACCCAAACCCAAACTGCAAATCCAACTGCAATAGCAGCAACAGATAAAAGCAGCATTATTTTCACCATTTAAAGGTGCTCGACTACCAGATACCCTCCACACTGGTCTGTTTATGCCAAATTCAATCACCTATTCAATCTCTCAATCTATATCTCTGCCTAGAACAGTGTTAGCATAAATCGATATTTATCGAATTGGGCGACACGGTGTGAGGTATCCTAAGAATCTATTAGACCCTACCTGTATGTGCTATGCAAAATTCGCACAATCTGAATTTGTGGATTCCAAAAAAAGACTAATTGCAAACCGATAATTATCGATTTGAGCGCTTGAAACGTATGCTTATGTTCATTATTTGATTACCAACAACTCACACTAAAAATGTTTGAGATGTATTCACATATGAGCAGCTTAAATCGATATTTATCGATTTTTAAACGTACTGAGGAAATGATCGATTCAGTAAAAAATATTTAAGCCTTGAAAATCTAGCTCTTAAATTAATGTGTAGCATCAAAATTTATATTTAAACATTTGAAACTTTGAAAAACCTTGAACCGTGTTGAGAGACTACCTAAAAGACTCGAACTCTTATAGAACAAACGATAGGTCATTGATCAGTTATGAATATATATACTTTCATTTGCACAATGCTTATTACAGGGTATATAAAGAAAAATGAGTGCAATATGAGTCTGTGCATAAATATGAGTGTGAGTTCGCTCAGGCCGCAGTTAGTCGCTCCGCTGGTCCGTCCGCTGGTCCGTCTGTTGGTCTGTTGGTCTGTTGGTCCGCTGGTCAGTGGCGCGTACTTAGTTAGATGGATGATGCAGCGCTGGGTAACCGGCAATCAAGAAAATTGTACGCTTGCCCCCTCCATTGGAATGGCGGCCAATGTTCTGAGGGGGCGGCTAAAAGTGGGCGGGATGGCGGAGGGGGGCTAGTGGAGTTTTAAGGTTCAGACTACTCTGTGTGCTGTGTGTGTGCTGCGCTTTGGGCGCCCTGTGGCTGAGCAGCAGGCAACAAGCTAAAGGTTATCATTAGGCACGTTTACTTCCTCTTCGCGAACGGCCTCTAATTACGAGGCAAGTGGGCAAGTGAATGCCACAACCAGTTGAAAGATTGTCCATGAAGAAGAAGAAGAACGCCGCATGGGCAACATTAGATGAGCAGCATAGAAGAAGAATTACAAAGGAAAGCAAAGCAAGAGAAAACCAGAAACCAAAGAACAAATATGAAAGAAAACCAGCCAAAGGTCATTCCGGTAGAGAAAAGCGTCCACAATATAAGAAAAAAATATTGTTATTAATTCATAAAAAAAGAAAAGAAAAAGAAAATCAACAAAACTGGAAATTAGATGGGCAACAAAAATAACGGTGACAAAGCGGTTTGGACCAGCCAGTGAAAGTAATAATATGCAATTAACTCAATTAAAATGAAATGAGATACGTCCAACAAAAGACAACCATAAAAAGTCAAGAAACGAAAATAAATAAAACACGCAAAAGAAATGGCAAACGGCAAGTTTTTTCTTTTAACTTGATTATTTTTTTTATTCTATTTTTGTTTTTTTTTTTTTATTTTTTTTTTGGATTTGCCGTTGTTTGACCAAAGAGAAACACATGGCCAACACATTAGTCTATCCCAAAAGAAGTTACAGTTTTAATTAGTCAACGTGACAGCCATATTAGGAGTTCTATAAAATTATGGGATTTCAGTTAGTTTCAAATCAATCTTATTTTTAAGATTATAATTTTTGTTTTTGATAAATGAAAGTTAGCTTGTTTAGAGTTAGAAAGAGAAAGGGTTCAAAATGCGTTAAGTGCTTAATTAAATAATTCCTTGATTGCTTTTTATAACTTTTAAGAATTTTATTTAAAATTTTTATTATATATTTGTAAAAGTTGTTGTTTGTTTTTTACTTTATAGTAGAGAAGACTGAGAATTAATCTAAATTTATGCTATACATTTTTTTTAATTAAGAAATTTATAGAAAATATATTTTATTTGTAACTTCAATATTGCTCAGAACAGGAAAGTTTTTACTTTTAACGCCAACGAAATTTATTTATATTATGAACTCATTCGCTTAAGCTTGAAATGGGGATTGCGTTTGCGGAGCAACTTTTTAAGCTGATCTTAAACAATGCCCTCCAGCAGCTGATTTTCCAGCTAACTCACTTCCTTTCGCTAACTCAGCCTCCTTTTGCCCGCTAACCCCGATCTTTGCCAGTCTGCTGCAAAGATTTTTGTTGTTTTTTTTAATTTTTTTTTATTATGTTTTTATTTATTTTTATCGAAACTCGAGGCTTGACGCGCATCGAACATGCAAACACACTCAGTGTGTGTGTGTGTGTGTGTGTGTGTGTGTGTGCGGATGTCTGTGCCATTGGTGTTGCAAATCGGTTCGCCTGTCGTTCCGTCGTCCGTCGTCCGTCGTCCGTCGGCGGAAATGGAGGCCTTTTCATATTTGCAATTTGTTGTCACAACACGCGAGTGTTTAAGTGAATGAGTGCGAGTGCGAGTGTTGGCCAATAGCTCCCCCCTTTAACACTCTATCCCTCTCTTTCTCTCTCTCTCTCTCTCTCTCTGTTTATCTGCTTGTTGCAATTATGCAATTTTCAATCATCGCAGTTTAAAGATCCGCAACGTGCAATCGTCCAGGTTGAAGCACCTGCCACAAGGTGTGTGTGTGTGCGTGTGTGTGTGTGACTGTGCGTGTCTTTCGCCTATAGACCCGCCGAGCCCCAGTTCCATTGCCCAGTTTCGCAACGCAATAGAAGTGCAATGCAATAATTGCTATCGAACAATGGAGCACCGCAAAACATGTCAAGAAACGCAGCAAGAACCAGCTGCCTAGTTGTTGTTGTTGTTGTTGTTGTTGTTGTCCGAGTTGCCAGCTGCATGCAACAAAACGTTGTGGCTTTTCCCACTCGAAGCACACCAATGTGAGTGTGTGTGTGTGAAAATATTAAAAGTTATAATTAAGAAAAAAAATAAGAAAAAAGTTGAAAGCCAAAGAAAAGAAGAAAAGGGAAAAACTAGAAAAGCGTGAGGGCAGCACGAAGTGGCCTTCAACGTTAGCCCGCCGTTTTTGCCCACCTTGCCCCCTGCTGCCAACTATATTTCAACCAGGCAACCTGGACGGCATTAGAAGCAGAAGCAGAAGAAGAAAAAGCGCAGTGCACTTTATGCACAAATTAAATGCCACGCAGGGCAGAGTGGGGCTGGGGCTGGGATGGGGTGGGGTGGGGTGGGGTGGGGATGACACAAAATAATGACTGGCAAATTGCATTAGCATTGAAATGTGGCATCACTTTTCATGTGCTGCTGCTGCTGCAGCCCAAACTGAATCAAGGCTGTGACTTTGCCAGCGGCCGCGCTGCGAGTGGAAGCTGAGCAAATTGGCTGCCATTTACCTATTGGCGTGGCACGTCTGCTTGCCTCTTGCCACTTGCCACTTGCCACAAAATTATAATAATATATAATATATTTAATCTCCAGCCTTTTGTCAGCAGGTGCATGTGAATATTATACATATATATATAATTTACAACGAAAATACAATGTTTATTAAAACTAATATTAAAGCTATAAAAAATCAAAGCATGTAAATAATTGAGCTATAGAAATTCGAATCAGATATGTCTGTATATATTGCAATTATTTATACTTTTATATTTTTTTTAGAATCATAATTTTTGAATTTTCTGGATTCACGTTTTTGCACAAGTATTAAAATTCAAAGATATTGTTCTTTCATTGAATATATGTTTTATAACTTTTCAATTATCATACTTAATAAACAGCATAAATATATAAAAATTTCACAATTGCATTTTAAGCTATACATTTTCGATATATTCAATTCAATCGTAATGGTTATTGCTTTGAATTTGGTTCATATGTGCACCTAAAAAACAAATGACTTAGAACACAAACTTGTTCGGTAGTTGCTGCATTTGCGGCCATTAGCTGCTGTGTGTGTGTGTGTACTATTAAATTCCGTTACTAATTTGTAAAGTTGACACCCACTTAAAATGAACACACAAAACAAGTCGAGGCCCGTTTCTCCCCCCCCCTCCCGCTTCGTAGCTGTCACCCGTTGTCCGCCGAATGGCATGCGATATGATTGAAACAGAAACAGAATCAGGCTGATTGCCTGTCCAGACTGCAACTGGTGGCACAGGTGTTGCAGTTGCTGTTGCAGCGTTCAACCCAAAACCGATGCGCAAATCGGAACCGAAAAACTGGCCGGAAAAAAAGCGCAGAGAAAGGCGCTGGACAGCCTGACTGCCTGATTGCCTGCGAGCCAAAGTTATTTGTGTTTTTATTGTTGTTGTTGTTGTTGCTTAGAACCGGAAATTTATTGCATAACAAGTTGAACGCGGCGATATCACATGCTAGCCTGATAGCTGAGGATGTGGCCAGGTTCAGGTTCAGGTTCAGTTTAAGTTTAAGTTCAGCTTGCCCAGTTGGACTGCCTCAAGGTTGTTTAGCAACACTTAGCGAACAGCACTGGGGGTTAACGAGGGGAGGGGTAGGGGGTTGGGGGGCGGTGCAGGCTAAACATATTTGAAAGCGCATCTCTGCCTTGGCTGGCTGGCCGCATTGATGCAGGCGCAAGATATGCGGGCACCAAAATGGAAAACGGGTGTGGTGTGGCCCACGCTGCGATTGGGGCAGCCGCTTTCGTGCAACTGCGGCAACTGCAGCAACTGCTGCGGCAGCCTGGTTTTGGGCTACACGGTGCTTTGGCTACTCGGTAATGGCGGGTCAAACATTTCATAAATTCTTCTAGGAATGGCCAACAGATTGTCTGCGCCATGCAAATGCAGCTGTCAAGAGATGCACACAGAGCGCAAGAGAGAGATATATATATATATATATATATATATATATAGAGAGTAAGAGAGAGCCAAAACTGGTAAGTTATTATTGGTACTACATATCTATTTCTAATGCAAAACTTCTTGAATTAATTATTTTTTTTTTGGTTGAGTATTTGAGTACCTTAGTTTTTATTCAGTTATTGTATTTTTTATTGCATTTTTGAAATTATCAAAAAACACATAAAAGGCTCAAAATGAAATACAGTGAAAAACGTGATCCTCATATTTTAAAAGAATTACAACTTTATTATCTGCTAACAGCTTATTCAGTTGTAAAAAGAAATTTAAGCTCGAAATTATAAATATATATATTTTTTTATTTTAAAAATATATTTTCCAATTCAAATGAAAGTCATAAAAAGTCAAAAAAGGGTAATTTTTATGAAAAGAAAATTTAATATTTTTTCTCATTTTTTTCCCAATGTTTTTTTTTATATTTATTGTGGGTGTGGAAGAGCGCGCTGTCGATCGTTGGAATTGTCTGGGCGCATGTTTGGCCAAACCGATTTTGATCAGCTGTGTGGGCTGCGGCTCGTTCCTGGAAGAACACGACTCCAAGCCGAACAGTCGCTGTGGCCAGCAGCACATCGTGGCCAACCCTGGCTACGCGGAAGTTATGCCACAAAAAGCCATTAGCCAGCAGCAGCAGCAGCAGCAGCAGCAGCAGCAGTGGCAACAAAGAACAGGAGTCATTAGAGCGCATTTGAGTCGCGGAATGTGGCGGATAACAGACGAATACAAGAAAAAGAAGAAGAGTAGAAGTAGAAGTAGAAGAATAGCCAAACAGAGATGAGCTGCGAACGGATCAGCCGAATGTGGCAGCATGCCTCAGCTGTGGCAAGTGGCAGCATTGCATGATTTATGGCAATTATGATGATGACGCGGCTTCAATGCGTGCCCAGGCCGCCCCCCCCCGCCCCACACCCCCCCCCCCCCCCCCCCTGCTCAGGCTGCTTCATTAACCATGTGGCTTGCCCATTTGGCCAACAAGTGAAACTCATTTGGCCTAAGTACATGTTATGACAGGCCATTTGAACTATTGATCCAAGCCTCAGCAAATGAAAGTGATTAGCGGCAGCAAAAAACTGGCATTGAGGCGACCACTTGAGCTATGGCTAAAAATAAATCAGAGAGTCGAGGCCTAAAATAGATTGCAACAAGTTAAAAAAAAAAGCTTTCACAAAAGAATCCAATCAATTTCAGTTGTTGCTTACTTTTGAAAGTATGGGAATATAAAGTAAAGAGCTTTAAAAGCTCTTATCTGATTAAATTTAAAGCTCGATTAATGTTTGTCTATCTGATTGATCTAGTTTAAAGACTTTGATTTTAAAGCACATTGAAGCTTGTCTATTTGCATTAAATATTATTAAAAGCACATTAAAGCTGTGATCTGCGTCTGCTAAATACAAAAATAAAACTAGCTCAATTGATCCCATATTCTACTACAACATGTTGTCGGCCTAATCCCTTAATCCTTTGACAGTGTCATTCCAGTCTCAAGGAATAAAAAATCATATCTGGCATATAAATTGCATCGAGTTGTGCCTCAGATGCGGACATGACAGCTTGTTGTGATAGATTTGCATTACACTGGACGTTATCTTATCAGCGGGTGTTGCTGCGGGGGGCTGCTGAAGTTGCATCTTGTTGCATCTTGTTGCGGCCGGCCGTGTATTTTTAGCCAAGACATTGGCTCATTACAACACGCCTGACACTTTACCAGCTGCAACTGTTGCTGGCGCTAAAGATACGCCAAGGCAGCCGCAGCAGCAGCAGCAGCTCATTAAAAATTGTTGCAATTTAAACTTGTGGCGGCCTATTTTTAAATGCAGAACTCGCGCGGCCGCACGACAAGACAATCAGGACATGGAAATAATTGAATGCGCCAGGCCAGAGGCAGCAACAGCAGCAGCAGCAGCAGCAGCAGCAACAGCAGCAACAGCAACATTGGCATTGCTAAAGATGCCACATGAAGATGACCAATTTGCTTGCAACATGGCAACATGCCACAGCCAGCAGCAACCGGCTCGATAAGCAAATGCGACCAGCTGTGTGTGTGTGTGTGTGTGTGTGCTCCTAAGTGGCCCATTGTGGCTCATTTTGCAGTTGCAATTTTAAAAATCCGCATTTAATTAAACCACAGCGGGATAGAGGGTGAACTGTGTGGTAAGCGGTTACAGGGTGTTGGGGGAGGGGGGCTGAAGGGGGTGCGGCTGGGTTAGGTAAATGCCGCACGTGACGTTGCAACTGGCAACAGAATGGAATGCCGCGTTGCATGCTGAATGATTGTGCATGTTCTGTATGTTGTTGTTGTGTTTGTTAAGAATTATGTTGTGTGTGATTTCGATGGCATTTTACATACACACACACACACACACACACACACACACCCTCTTAAATGTGGCACGCAATGAGCAGAGCGAGAGAAGCAGCAGCATTTGATTAAGTCAAAGGTGCGAATGCAATGGCAACAACCTAAGCAGCGCTGCTCGACTAGCAAATGCCCTGTAAAAAGTTGGGTCTGTGAAAATATAATATACATATATATGCATGCATGTCTCGATTTGTCAACTGTTATAATAAATAATTAAACAAATATGGAATATATGAACTGAGAATTTGAGACGATGTTTTTTTCATTCTATATGTATATTTAAATTATACCATTAGAATATTAATATTTATTTTAACGATTTCAATGATCCTATATATTTAGGTTTCATTTAACATATTCCTATGAAGTATTATTTTTATTATTTAACTATAATTTGAAGCATGTAGTGGAAAATAAATACTTTACTTAATTTTGGTAAGCTGTATAAATGTGCCTGCTATTAATTTTTTCCTATAGAAAATTGCCTTTTCTTATGATCACATGTATTTACAGGGTATTTGGTTTTTAATATGTGCAACAGCGCAGATGTAGAACATGCTGTGGCATGATTGATCGCAACAACAATGTTGTCATTTGCCAATGTGTTTGGTTAAACATTATTAACAACACTCCAGTTGCAGCTGCTGTTGCAGTTGCTGCTGCAAACGAAAGACTTAGGCAACAAACTTGCGCTGATTTATATACGTTTTAGCATGCGCAATGTCTTGATGGGCAACTGCTGCTGCTGTTCATCATTTATTACAATCAAATGGAAATTGCTGCTGCTGCTGCTATAATTTTTGCTGTTGCTGTTGCTGCTGTTGCTGCTGCTGCTTCATTAGGCAGCTATTAGCCGCTAATGGCGGAGGCAGACAAAGAGATGGACTCTGGCTGGGCAGACGCTAAGCCAAGGGATCAATGGGTGCCACTGCATCGTTTGGCACCTGAAATATACAAATTGTTGTTGCTGTTGTTGTTGTTGTTGTTGCGTCCTAACTGTATGGGCCATTAGGCAAATCGGCTTAGAAAGCCGATGTCAGCAATTGGAATTGCTGAAAAAGAAATGACGGGCATTTGCAACAATTATTTGCCATTATCAATGAAATGAAAGCAATGGCTGTGCCTCACACTGCCTCACCTCCCCCTCCCCCTCCCTCCCCCCCTGGCCGCCAGACCTGTTTGAAGATCTTAACTGGCGCTGAAAATTGAATTGAAAGAAAGCAGAGGAGAAAAACCAATAAGAAAATTGAATGTGCTTGTAATGTGCGTAAATTGCAGAGAAAGAGTAAGAGAGAGAGAGAGAGAGAGCGCGAGAGAGTGAGTGAGTGAGAGAAAGAGGCAAGAAGTTGTAAAGAGATAGGGGCAGAGAGCGAGAGCGAGAGCGAGAGCGAGAGCGGTTGAGATTGCAAGACTGAATGAATGAATGAGTGTTATTTGTTTAAGTTGGCTTTAACAGCTTGCGGCGGTTGCCGTTAGTTGACCTGGTTAACAGCCAGAGATAAGCGTTAGAATACAGCAACAACAACAACAACAACAGCATCAAAAGCAACGGAAATCAAGCACAACAACAGCAGCCAACAGCAACTGAAGCGCTTTGAGAAATGACTACATAACTCAGTCTCTCAGCCAAGTTAAGAGCTGAGAGCAGATCACAAAAGCGATAGAAGCAGAGTCGTTGTTGTTAAAGTTGCTGCTGCTGCTGCTGCTGCTGCTGTCCGATTGCCCATCGCAATGGGCCACTTTGAAATGGATTTCGATTTGAATTGGGCATTTTGGTCAGCAGAAAATTGTTGGCCCGTTTGGACTGTTGCTTGTCGAAAGGTCGCCACATAATCCGCAACAGTCATCGCCAAATGCTACGCACGTACCAGCAGCAGCAGCAGCAACTGTTGCATCTAGTCGAGGTCTAAGTGGAGGAACGCGACTGCCAGGTCTGTCATTAGTCGCATCATCATCATCATTATCATAATCATTATCATTATTGTCGTCATCATGAACAGGGCTTAATGGTAATGCATTTGGCATTTTGTTTGCTCAATTCTCGTGATGCGATGCACAGCAACAACTGCAACATTGACGCTGCATGTTAATGACGCACAATTGCTGATGGCAGCACTGAAAATATGCAGACATTCTTTGGAGAGCTCACAAAAACCAAAGGGTCTCGACTCCTGGACTCTTGAATTGATCTACTGAATGGTTTCCCATTGGGTACTTTGTCTATGCTGCAAATAACACCATCCTTTATTTTTTTGCCACACATCTCTGTTGAGTGTGTGGAAAAGCAAAAGTTTTTTTTTGTGTAGCTCAATTTGTATTGGCCTGAAAAATTATTGTGGCTAGAAAGCGATTGCAGGAAGTGACACACTTTTTGTCTATTCAATATTATTGAAATCATTTGTATTTTTTATTCTGGCGACTTGTGCTCAACAATCGATAAATAATCGATCGATGAAATTTGAAAACTGAAAAGAGGCTATAAAATATTTTTCAACATTTATGTTAGGCTGAACCTTACAAGTTATCGATAAATATAGTTAACATATATCGATAATTACAATGCTTAAAAAATGCTGAGCAGCTGAACTCAAAATAGCCAAAGAATCAAATTACAATTGAAAAATGTAATTTAGTCATCATCTAATTATCGATATATATAAACTTGCCAGCTTTCTAAATTCAATCGGTAAACTTATCGTTAAGCGATAAATATGCAGCGTTAACCCAAAAGCGGTTATCGATAAATGCAATTAACTAGCACTCAACCAGCTGCCAGCTCATTAATGATCGGTAAATGAAAAGTTTTCATAGCTGCACCAAACACTTATCGATAAATTAATGCAATGTCACCCATTTGCCGTTCCACTTGGCACTCGGCCCAGTTGGTCGGTGCGCCTGCGCAGGTGTCAAGATAGCGACAATTGATTGCTGGGAAAGTGCGTTGGCTGGAAAGTGCTGCCAGTGCGGCTGCTGCTGTTGCTGCTGCTGCTGCTGTTAGTTGCTGCAACGCTCTTTCTCTTTTTATTGACAGCCTGTTGCAGTGGAATCGATTAGAAGCCAACACACACAGCCAGCTACCAAAAGCGGTCACATCACCTGGAAGTGGGCCAAGTTCTGTGCCGGCGTCGCCAAGTCCCACACACACACACACACACACACACACACACACACATACTAAGAGAAAGAGGTTGTTGCATTTGTTTTATGTCAAGATTTGGAAGCAACAACTCTTGACTGCGCCAACATTTGCCTGGTCATGCAAATTCTCCAGTCTATCTGGGTCAGCCGGATATAAGAGTGCATTTTCGGCTCTTTTAATACTCTTTCACCAATTGAAATGTGTATATTGGGTTTGTCCATCATATTTGAAGCTAAACACTTGAAACTTGAAATAGATTCCCAAGTATAACTATAATCTACATAGCAGTTTTTATGCTAGATGCATAAAATTAATAATTATATTTTTTGATATCTTCCATAATTTTACAGTTAGAGTCACTGAATATGGCAAATAGTTTTCTGCTAAGCTAATCTAAAGATTTAGCTGCAAAAATAAAATATCGTTAGATTTATGAAATAGGTATTGCGCAGTCGGCTACACCCGTCTGCAATGTTCTTCGTTATTTTATTTTGGCACTTTTTGGCGGCTCATTTGGCAAATGAAACCAGTTTCGTGTGCAACATGCAACGCACTCTGTGCCCCACCTTCAGAAGTGTTTATCTGCCTGGCTGGCGGCAAATCAGTTTTTGCGGTCGATCTCGTTTGCCGCGTGTTGCGTCGGCATTTATCGATCAATTTGGCTTCGATTTTCAACAATAATTTAGCGGCAAACATTAATTTAGCTGGTAGAAAAACTTGGCTATGTTGTGTTTGTGTGTGAGTGTGTGTGTGTGTGTGTGTGTGTGTGTGTGTGTGTGTGTGTGTGTGTGTTTTAAGCTCATTTTCACAGTCCGATTGCGGTCATTCAATTTGTGCAGTCACCTTAAAGTTTCGCTTCCCCCTTCCCCTTCCTCGCCCCTCTTTCACCATGTTCTCGTTAAAGCCAACTGTTTTGCTCTTTGCTCTGGTTTTCACTTCAGCTGGCATTTCTTTTGACTTAGTTTTCTTTTATTTTCCTTACAGACACTAATTGCCAAGAGGTTTTTTTTCTTCTTTTTTTGTTAATTTGTCGCTTGGATTTGTTTTCTTTTATTGTTGCCGTGTCTTATGTAGAGCAAAGCAACATATATTAAGCCCATGCTGCTCTCACTCTCTCTCTCTCTCTTTTTATTTACTGTATTCTGGCTTTTATGGCTGTCAATTGAGCGCATAAAATGCGACGTGCATGGTTAAAGGTATTTTTTTCTGGCTCGCATTTATTGAAACCTTTTTTTTTTGTTTTTGGTCGCTTGAGAACTTTTCATTTTCATTTTCATAGTCCAAGCTGTTGCTGTACATTTATAATGCGCGTCATTGTTGGCACGACCTAAGACAATTTCTGGCCAAAAAACACGTTAGAGCTACGTTGCCGTCTCATTCACATGCCACTCAGGTTGGCGGGGCGGGGCGGGGCGGTGCAGCGGTGCAACAGCAACATTGGCCGGGATCGTGGTTTCAAATTCATTGGCATGCCAACATGTGCTGCTCCGGCCGTTGTCATATATGTCCACTGTCCGCTTGCGCCGCCACCCGCCGCCCAGACTCTCCCTCTCTCTCTCTCTGTCTCTCTCTCTGTTTTATTTAGCACTTGGTTACTGCTGCTGGCGTTGTCCCTTGACAATCGCGACTTTTTCCTACACATATTCGCGTACATGTTCCAAATGTCGCAGCGGCTCAAAGCAAGTCCGTCCGTCTGTCGCTTTGTTTCGTGCAAACGTGCTCGACATGCACAGAATTCAATAAATAAAATGATTTCGGTGAAAGCGAAGCGACCATAGAACCCGGCCAAGACAACCCGAGCCCAGAAGTCGTGTCGCAGCTAATGGCCAATACAGCGCCACAATAACCCAACAACAAGCTCCCACCTCCATCCCGTAACACCCGCAACACCCCACTCCAATGGCCATAAACAACATTTTTGCATACTTTTTGCTTACATTTTTTTTTTTTGCTGCTGTTTTCTAACGATTTCCCATGCTTTCTCAGGTTTTATGGCCAAAACGCGAGCCGGCTAAAATCACGTATTTATCAAGATTGTAAATGATATATGTATAAAGCGCTACGATACAAGTCAATCAAAAATTTGTATTGCTCTTCGATTAATTGCGATTCAAAACGAAAAAAAAATATGACAAAAAATAAACAAAATTGAAATAAGAAACCCGCAAGAATAAAAAAAAAAAACTTAACTTTTTTCTTTTTTGGATTGTTGTAAATTTACCTTTTGTTTTTGCACAAAATTTGCTTTCGTTGTAGAATCTGAAAGTAAAAGCAAAAGTTGTTGAACAGGTTAATAACAAAATTGATGGTTGGCAAACAAAAAAAAAAAGTAGATTTCAAGGCAAAAACTAAAGATAATTCCATTACCTATGGTAAAAGCTGCAACGAGCTATAATATTTTTTATGGGCGATCTTTAGGCCAAAAAATACTTATATCAAATAAAAGACATGCTTAAGAATTTGATAAATGATCTCCATGTTAGACAACGAGTTTGTCGCTTAAGTCTTTTGTTTTGTTTTTTTTTTTTGGCTACTTTTTGTTGTTGTTGTGGCAACGGCTTCTTCAGCTCTAATAAGAGCATAAAATGGAAAACAACAGCAAATTGGCATAATAAAAGCATGAGCATAAAATTAAGCCAAAAAAAAACCCGCATCATTTCTGCCCAGTTATTTGTGCCCCGGGGCCAATGCGGCAACAAGCCGCGTATCGCATCGGTGTCGTGGTAAATTACCGTTACCTAATGACACACGACACGTACCAGAACCGAACCGTGTAGTTGAACGCAACGGGCATGAAGCGTGGCGAGGGGGGGGGGGGGGTTAGAGACAAAGGCCCGCTTCAAACGTGCTGCAGACCCAAGCGATGAGATAAGCCCCAAAGCCAAAGTAACAACAACAGGCAGCTAAATTTGCCGCTAGAAGCTTTTGCTGAAGCAGCTCGCAGCTTGCCCAGAATCATAATGAAGCTGGCCGCAGTGAAAGTTAATTGAATTGGGCAGCCAACAGACGGCAGACGGCAGACGGCCAACTGACAACTGAGAGGCTGCAAAAGCTGATGAGCTGAGTGATAGCTCCAGTTGCAGTTCAGTGGATCGGTTCTTTTGAACAATTCAGTGCTCTTCATAAATTCAGTTTCATTATCATTCTCAGCTATGGATCTCATACGACATCTATATCCAGCTGCTTTCCACTATCAATCCTAGGCTCAGCTCTTTTCGCATTCTTTGGCTTTTTTTCGAGTTCCAGCTCAGTTCTTTTGGCATGTTCAGCTGTGTTTATGCTTCATCTAATCTAACGGCTTGTACTTTATGAATATAAATCCCAAAAAGAAAAAAACAAAAACTAAACTGAACTGAACAATGTTCAACGCATAATCAAGTCTGGCAGATCTAACAGCTACAGTTTCACGGTTACTTTGAAATCTCTAACCGAATGGCGTTCGCCTCGCATAAATTGCTTTCTGACCCCCCCCCCCCCTCCCCCTCCGCGCGCCACCCTCAAACTGAAGCACTTGGCAGCTCTTTATAATAATAAAAAACAAAAAAAAAAAATAAAAATTGTTATGCACGGCAATTTTCCATTTTGAGGCCTCTGCCTTGTGTTTTAATGCCATGAATTACATTTGCCGTTGCGCCTGGCCACTTGGAACTCATCCTCAAGCTGGGCCGCATCCTCAGCTATGGACTGGCCATTGTTGTTGCTAACAACAACAACAACAACAAGAGCTACGGTGGGCGGCAGGGGCAGAGCCAAAAGTGAAATATTTTAAACACCAGCCACGTGCACTTAGAGAAAAGACATTTGTTGTTTGACCAAGTTAGAATTCCTACCGTTCCATTTTCTTGCCTTCCTACTTGAATAATTTTAAATAAAATATTTTTTTTTTTTCAAAATTTAACAATAATTTTTTACGAAAATTAAAAAACTTTTGAATTAGTTTAATAAATAGAAAGTAGAATTTAAAAAATAGAAATTTGTTAGATTGCTAGTTTTGTTGTGGCTTATTTTCTCTGTGTGTATATCTAAGAGTTATTCTGTATGTGATACAAATCTAAGAGCCCCAAAGTCTTACTGCTTGCAGTTCTTCTTCTTGACTGCCATGCCAAGTGCCAAGTCGGAATCGCCGTCGCCTGGTGTTGCCGTGTCAGTTTTGCATTTGTTAACAGAGCGCAACGTGGCCAAAACACACACGTGTGCCCCGCACTCGCAGTTGCAGTTCCACTTGGTAGCTGGGCGTGGACGCCTTCAAAAAAAAAAAAAAAGAAACCAAACAAAAAACAATAACAACAAAAAGATTTGCATAGCTTCAGCTGGGTCCTAACGGGGCCCAACCTTTTACCGACCCCAAGGTATTTGGTTACCTTTGGCTCGGCATATGCAAATTTCCAGTAAATTCATGGACAGCACGCCCAACGGATATGGACTATGCGGTTATTACCATTTATAGGCGTTCTGATGCGGCTCTCAGCCACAGCCCAAATGCCAAAAGGCACAAAAGTGGAACTGCAACGGATACTTAGTTGGAAGAAACCAGGTGTCGATACATGAAATTCATGGCCAACAAAAAAAAAATACAAATACATTTCTATTGCCAAGACATTGGGCCAGATCATGGGCGGCTTTAGTAAAGTGTTTTGGCTAATACCACATTATTCTCCATTATCTAAAATCTGGGTATATATATTTATCTAAGAAGACACTGAAAAAAACTACTTAGTTAATTATACTTTAACAATTTAATGCTGTAAATTAATATAAATACATTGAAAAAAAAACAACTATATTTTTAGAGCTAAAAATATGACAGCCAGTTAATTAATAAATAACAACATAATTAACATAATTCGAAAATTAATTAAATTATTAGCTTTCATTAGAATTAAAGCTTTCATTAAAAATTACATTTTTCGAGTCTTTAATAAATCTGCTGTATTGTCTACATTTTTAAATATTACAAATAACTTAAAAAACTGACATATATCTATTAATAAATGATTGAGCTAATTTTTAAAGTTTACAAATGTGAAGAAGAGAAAAAGTTTTGCGTTAAAAGCCAAATAAAACGTATCTCAAATGCTCGTTGTTTTTTTGTCAAGTATCTTAAGCTTTAATGCATTCAATTTGAATCTATAGATAGCTCCGCTCGTGTTGTGTGTGTGTGTGTGTGTGTGCTCTTGTCAAAAGGTTCAATTGAGTGACCCTACCCCACCCTACCCCAACCCAGCTATCGTTCCCCTGAGGCCTGTTTGTGTGCCGCAGCAGCAACAGTTGCTCTTGTTAACCAGGCTAACCAAACCCTTTGGGTACGGCACACACACACACACACACGCCCAGCTAGTTGGTGTCTTGTTGCACATCCTAAACTAAACAGACAACAACAACAAAAAAAAAAAGAAAAAGAAAAACATCCTGTACTGGCCTGGCCTGGCAGGAGCAACAGCAACTCGACACGGCCAACACCAAATGGTCGCCATTATCCAAATGGCTGACATGCAACGACATTGATGATGTAGTTCTCTAACCAGTGACCAGGTGCCCCAAACCCCCCCCCCCCCTCCCCTCTCCCCGCTCCCCCTCTACACACACACTTAGTTGCAGCTCCTGCTGTTGCCAGTTTTGGTCTTGTTGCTGTTTGTTGTTGCTGGTTGTTTGGTCTGTTCTAATTGCTGTTTGCCTCGTGTTTTAGCTCGTTCGGTTTGGGGATTTGGTTCTGCGTGTGTGTGTGTGTGTGTGTGTCGCTGGGGTGTTTAACTGCGATTTGAGTCACGTTTCATTACTCGTGATGCCAGACAGTAATCACTTGATTTTCCAGCCATTTGCCGGCCTGTTTTTGGTGTTGACTCTGCCACACGAAACGAAGCCAAAACCAAAGCCAAAATCAAAGCCAAAGCTGATGCCACAGCCAGAGATGCCAGAGTCACGTTGGGGCTGCTGTTGCTACCACTCTACGAATTGCTGCCAAATGTTAGGGATAGATTTTGGGGGGGAGGGCAGGGGCATAGCAGTTGTTACCAGGCCTATGGCCAATTCTAATTTAGCTTTTAATCAGGTTAATAAGGGGTATATTGCTGTTGTGTATATGCATGTAATAGGCTGAAGCATAAAAATTATATATATATTTCCGATCAGCAACAGTTCTAGCCTTTTGCATTGCTCCATTGATTAGATCAATAAATTAAATAATATTTTGCCCAAAATCGATAATTATCGATTTTTACTGACATTTCTTTTAGCATCTAAAATTTAAAATATAGATTCTTTTGTCGCATTCAAATGATCGATAGATGCCATCGAACGATAAATATCGATATAGCATATATATGGAACATAGCTGCTTAGAATTTCACTTTTTGCGAATTACAGGGTATCTTCGAGTCAGAGACCATCGACCGGAGTAGACGTTGTTGTTATGCTTTGATCTCGTGACGCTTGTCATTGCGCTCGAAGTGGACGCTGATCTTCATTTGCGCCTCAGCCAAACAGACAAGTAAGCGGACGCGGACGCGGACGCGGACGCGGACGGACACAAATTGCGACGCCATCAGCGCCAGAGCCGCCATGATAATCAATTAACCCTGGTCAAATGGGCAGTCGCCAGGCAGGCGCTGGCCGCCACCAAAACCGTAACCCAAAGCAAGCCAATTGGATCTGCAGCTGGAGCCCAGTTGGTATCGACAGAGCCTGATGCGAATTCGAGTTGGAATCGCCTCGCTTTGCTTAGCGGTATTTGTTTTGTTTTGTTTCGTTTTGTTGTTAGTTTCTTAGACCTGATTGCGGTTTGGGCTTTTGCCCATTGGTCTGCGGTTAGCCGCAAAATGCACAGCTACCCATTTAGAATCTAACAATCTAAGCTGAAAGCTGCAAAACTGAGAGACCCCAAAGAGCAGACATTGCCATTTGCCACGGCAGCTACAGAATGCGATAGTTCTTCAGCTTCTTCTTCTTCTTCTTCGGATTTTTCCCATATAAGTATCGGTTTTGATGTCAGCTATATGATATGGCCTAGAGAAGTGCTCTCATTATAATCTCTTCTATGGGTACACGTATCCATGTCAGGCTGAGAGAAATCCCGAGAAACCAATTCCAATCTGAGCTGTGGTCAACAATCCTAACTTTCAGATCAATTTACAAGCCGCAAATACTTAAATTATAATTATTGTAACACAGAACTGAGCTGATCTTAAATCTAGCTCTGAAAGAAAAACTAGCTACAATTGCTTCGAGGAGTTAGAGAGTTTTATTTGATAGCCGTTTTTTCTTGAATTTTGACTTAAATTTGAACTGAGGCTTTTAATAAACTTAAGAGAATTAATAAAAAAAATTTAATATTTAATTTGAATCTATAAATATCACCGCTCTGAAGATTAAGCTACAAAAATTAAACTCAAAGAACATGTAAAAAAAAAAAAAACATTTAAAAAATTTGAAATCTAGCCTTTATGAGAAATCTAAAAAATGTTGTTTTTGTGAGCACGAATATCGCGCACCTATGGAAATTGTGATTACAATTTCTGAATTGCTGCATGAGAAATCTTCAGCAAGTTGTGGGTTGTCTCAACTGCTCTTCATCAGATTTTTCTTTATTTTTCTTGGCTTTTTTTTTTTTTGGTTGTTGGCCAGCAAGGCACGTACAAAAAAATTTGTTTTGGGCCTTTTTTTTTGTATTTTTGGGAAAGGCAATGGCAACAGCGAGAGCAGCTGGCATTGGGGCTAAGTAGGTTAATTTTGACCGGTTTGTGGTGCTGCCACAAGATGCAGCAGCAAACGGCATTTGGCTAACAACTGCAGCAGTTGTTGCTGCTGCCGCTGATTGACTTGAGCTGCCTTATTAACCAGCCAGTTTTTATTTCGTCTAATGAAGCAACAAACAGCAACAGCAGCAGCGGCAGCAGCAGCAACTGCTGTGTTAGTCCTGCCAGATCAGATTGGCTAACGATGCAAATGTCAACAATGCTGTTGCTGTCGCGTACCCCAAACCCCCAGCCCCCCCAACCGACCACACCGCATCCCATCCCATTCCAGCCAGAGTCTGCCCTATGCTGACATTGAATTTTTCTATCGTTGTCCGTTCATCTCGTTAATGCCAAACTGGCAGCTCAACTAAATAAGAACCTTGGCCACCAGCAGGCAGCCAGTGCATTGATCGATGCAATGACATTATATATATACATATATATATATATATATATTTAACTCAGAGAAAAATTTAAGAAGTTGATAATTTCTTTAATTAAAATTCCCAAAATTAAAAAAAAATTTTTAGCTACAAGAAATTTGAGGAGTAGATTTGAAAAGCTTGACTTGGCTGCGAAATTCACGCAGTTTTCTCCAAATAAAATAGTTAGGGTACATAAGTTAGGATATGCAAATGAGGCACAGCATCCGAATTGTCAGTTCATTTGAAATGTTCACAATGTGCTGTCTTTCTGTGTGTGTGTGTGTGTGTGTGTGTGTGTGTGTGACAACTTTTGAGCTGCTGTCTGTCAGCTCAAAGACACACTGCAAATGGCAGCTGCCGCGTTGCCTGTTGACGGACTTCTCAGCGCGTTTTCCTTTTTTGGCTGCATTTCATATCATTGAGGATGATCCAACTTTGCGCGTTCCAATGTGTGTTGGTATTTTTTTTCTAGTATTTTTTGCTGTTGCTGTGTACGTGAAATAATGCCAACAATTTGATACAATTTTGAAATTGCTTTTGATCAGCTCTCTAACGGTTGACATAAGTTTTACAGTGGGTTGAATTGTTTGAAAATTTGAAATTAAAGGCCAACACGATATTCTATTTATAATAACGAAATTATTAGTTATGCGAGGAAATTCCCACTCTTAATTAAATTTTGGCATCTTCAAAACTGTTCCATTTATTTATAATATTTTGCTGCTACAATATTTAAAATTTCTAATTCACTTCTATGATATACAAATCGTATTCTATTTTATTTTAATCGTCCTTAAACAAAATTATTATTTTCCACACAGCTGCATTTAATCTGAATGCAATTCGCAGCCTATTTTTTAATGCGATGTCTTTTAATTCTTTTCGATTCTAGTTTATTGATTCTTTATAAATACGATTGGAAGCTGAATGTTAACGTGCTATGGAAATTAACGCTTCGGACAGTTTCTGGTTAACATTATAATCAAAGATCATAAACTCTTTTTACGTATTAAGTAGCTTTTCGTGCCTGGAGGTTGCCACAATCGATGTCAGTCTGTCCGTCCGTCTGTCTGCCTGCCTGTTGACTGCTAAGTGTGTTTATTCGGCTCCCACTCTGCTGATTTATAAACATCGACTGAACAGATCACTCAATAAGCTAGCTCCGACACTTTTGGGAAGTACGATGCAATCAGTAAGAAGAGGGTCAGGGGTTGAGGCAAGATCTATTTGCATATTTATATATATATATATGTATATGTGTATATATGTATTTATACACCTTAAAAGGCCGCTTGAGCGAGAGAGATTCGAGTTGAAGCCAAACAAAAGGTAACTATCCAGCCTCGTTTGGCATTGCCTTAACTGGTGAAGTGGCGAGCTAGAGAGACGTGAGCTTGGAACTTGGAGCCATTTGGTGTTGTCGCCGTTGCCAGTTGCCAGTTGCGTGTTATCTCTGGGGCTGCCTTTAGCATAAAACATAAATAGCGACTGCATTCAAATGAGTCTGACAAACAAACTAAACCAAAGCAACAGCCGCAGCAAGAGACGCGGCCACAGCCACAGCCACAACAATGTTGGCATCCACATCCACATCCACATCCACTGCCATGTCCACATCCATGTCCACGTCCACGTTCGCAGTGCACGTCGCTTTAATATGGCGCGGGGGAAAAAATGAAAAATGCAAATACATGCACACACAAAATAAAAACAAAACAAGACCGAAAAAAAAAGTAAAACTAAAAACAAAAAAATGCAGCAGTGGACACAGCTCTTGTGGGCACTCAGCACTAAACGGGCCGAGCATTTGGTTTGGCGGCCGCGTGGGCGCTGCATGTGCCACAAATGGTGGAAGAAACCAGCTCAAATGCCGCACACTGCTCAAAAGCAGTAACTATTTGGAGCATTTAAAGACAACTTTCATTTGAAGTTATAAATTTTAGCTGCACTTAAAACACTGCAAGATCTGATTTAAACATAGAAAAGGGCAACATTTAACTTAACGTATAAGATTTAAGCTTCGCTTAAGACAGCTTCAAGCTCTTACTTATAGCTGATGTACTTAAGATAATAATTGTGATAATTTTTCCCTTTTCAAAACAGCTTAAGCTATTATGGATAAATCTGTTTTTAAGACAAACTAGTAAAAATATTGTAGAAATCAATGTTTACTTAGGTCTCCTTTAAGGTCATTCAAAATGCATTTAAATACTTAACGTTAAAAAAAATTAATTTGAAAAATTTAATAAATTTTTTTTTCTTAATTTTTCACATAACATAATAAAAAATTAATTTTTTTTCCCATCAGCCAATTGCTTGCTTGTTTGTTGCAGTGTAAATAAAAGGCTTGAGGCTGCATTTTGCAGCTTGTTAAAAGCATCCTCAATAATTGCAATTATTTCTCATATTTTATGAGCACATTTCAATAATGAAGCCAACAGACAACAGACAGACAACTGCGCCGCACATCCAAAGTCAGAGTCAGAGTCAAAGTCAAAGCCAAAGCCAAAGTTGGAGCTGGAATCGTAGTTGGAGCTGGAGTCGGAGTTGGAGTCTGGATGGTCAATGCCATAGCGGGTGCATTTGGGGCGTTTTTAATGAGCCTTAAACTGCCAGTCAGACGGCCGTCAGGCAATAGCCAATGGCTTGGCTGCCAAGTTGGCAACTCTGCAATTTGGTCTTTCATTTATGGCTAAATTGCTAAATTTGGTTGACTCGGCGGCGTTGGGTTGTTATCGCATCGATTTAGAATCGATTGATCGATGGCTGCTGGCGCAACTTTCTCGCCAATGATGGAATTCTTACACCACTCTCTCTCTCTCCCTCACTATCCCTATCTCTCTCTCGCTCTCTCTCGAGATTAGAGCCAGTTACTAGCTGGAAATAACTTCAGGCTAATGTGTACTGTCGCTAATGGTGCGCATTTAATGGCCAAAACCGAAATTTTCTTTTGGCTGTGTTGCCCAATTCAATTGCCCAATTGCGGTTAAAGTTTTCATTTCTCCCTTGCAAATTGCCCAGTTTCCTACGGTATTAATGCCGTTGCCCGAATGGAAAGCTTAACCCAAAAATGGTGCCTGAAGTGTGCAAATCTTTACCATAACAAATCTCAACAGCTGCTTGACTAAACATAATTTTATCATTTATATATATGTATATATATGTTAAATATTTAAATATATGATTATTAGGGTACCATTCTTCGCAGTTAAAAAACCAGCTGTTATTGACTGTAGAAAACAGATTTCAGATTTATTGTCCAGAAGAGAGCTGCATGCATATAAAAAAATAAAACCTGATGTGTCAAATTTGGCACTTAAAAAAGGCAATTTCAATTCCATTATCATGCTTTCTAAGCACAATCGTTAAAAACACCAAGGCTGTGGCATCCTCATTGATACAGTAACTATAAAATATAAAGTTCCGCCAAACATGGCATCAATCATAAAAAGCTGCAGCTTGTAAAACTTGCTAGCAATTAAATCCCATAAGCCAGCTGTAAAGCAAATTCACATTAGAATTGACATTAACATTGCCACAAGCACAGCTGTTAACTGTTAGCTGTTAACGGCATGTTAATGCAAACGCTGTTAGCTGAAAATGAAGGGCCCCTTGGATTGCTAAGCAAATGTAAACAAAGAATTGTGGCTGGTGGCAGCTTTCAGGCCTAGGCACAGAAAAAAAAGGGAGAAAACAAAACGCCAAAGAAAAAATAAATGTGATGACAGACATTTGGACTGATTGACTGATGGGCATTAAGTAGCTGAAATTGCATAACATTCGCGAACAGCGTTCAGCGTTCAGCTCTAGCCTAGGCTAGGCTAGGCCAGCCCAGTCCGGGTTTCAACCAGGCATCGGCATTGTTTCTGTCTTTCTGTGCTTCGCTTCGATGTTGGCTTTTGTTTTGTTTTGGCCTGTGGCATTGATGGCTCGGCGGCTGATGTTTAATGCTAATCCCAATGTCTGTCAGTCAGTTGCCAACAGCAGCCAACAGCCGAAGGAGCTGCAACAGCAGCTGCAGGCCAACTTATTGTTACTGTTACTGTTATTGTTGTTGCTGCAGACGAAGATGAAGTTGGCATTGTTGGCAGCCTGGCAGCCTGGCAGCCTCCACCTTGGCTAACTGGCAGTTTCATAAAGTCAGCAAACAAATGACAAGCGGCTGCGAATTCTGCTGGCTTCAACACAACTCTTGTTGCCAGCTTTAGCTTGCAATTTTTATTTTTTTTAATAACTTTAGCTCGATCTTTCACGGCCTCTTCTCGTTGAGCTCCTTTCTATTCGTTTTCTTCTCTTTCAAGTCCTGCTCCACTTCTCATTTTAGTTTCTTATCCCGCTTTATCTACTCCGAAACTCCCCCTAAATTCTGTGAAAGATTTGCTCTCAGGATTGCCTTAATTCCAGTTGGCTTCGCTGGCGCGGAGCTCATTAGCAGCTCGAACAGCGAACAGCGAACTTTGTGTGACAATTTGTACCACACAATGGAACGCTTTGTTAGCAGCATTCTTGGGCTACACCCCTCTCACAGAAACAGGCCCCTCGCCGTGGTTTGGTAGGTGTATCCGTTACTTGGTTGCCGTTGTTAGAGTGGCCGCCGTTGGCCATTTGTTCTTGTTGTTTGTTGGACGCTCAAAATTGCCCATAAAGTACAAAAATGTATGTGGTTGGCCATTGGCAGTGACCACAACAACAACAACAACAACAACAACAACAACAGGAACAACAAGAAGCAGAACAACATTCAGCCAAGTACATGAAGTGAACACTTTGTCGTTGGACAAGTTTGCCGCAATCGTTGTACATGTTGTTGTTGTTGTTGTTGCTGCTGTTGCTGTTGTTGTTATTGTTGTTGCCGTACGCAATTTGGAATTTATTTGCACAATAATTGGCAAGCTGAATCAATAAACGCTCGCGGGCAGCCAAAAACAATAAATTAACAATTGCCACTTCTAAATGATCATAATGTACGCGATCATGATCATGATCATAATAAAGATGATCATTGGCTGTAAGTCAGCTACGGGCACAGCTGGATGAGCTCCAGCAACGATGAGAAATGACCCAATAAGCCAAGCGAATAAGTGAGAAAAAAAAGGGAAATTGAATTTGTAAGCGCAAAACAATCGATAAATTTGTATCGATTTATATGAGTTGTCTGAGGGAGTGCCAACACAGAAATTAGCAAAAGACAGAAAGCGACAAAATAATAATAAATAAAAATGGTAAGGTTAAATTTATTTAGAATTGAAATATTAATATTAAAGACTTGAAGTCGATATCAAAAATCGATAATTGAACACTTATCGATAAGTAGTTGATAAAATGTGGCAATCGGAGTGAAACGAGTGTCACAAATTGCCAACTCACCAAAGCCGATAATAAATCAATGCAACTGCCAGCAGAAATGCTTGCCTGAAAAAAATCATTGACAGCGGGTTGGGTGGGTTGGAGGGGGTAGGAGGCTGGCTGATAATTGCAGCGATTGGCGCAGCGTTAACGAACAGCTAAACAGCAAATGCCACTGCAATTTAAAGCTCGCAAGAAACGCTGCAGACAAAGGAAAATTTTTTTTTTGCCAGCCGGAAATGGATGCATACGAGCTGATAAGTGCGATAAAAGTGCAGCTAAATAGCTAACAAAAAAATCAAAATAAAAAGTAAATAAATAAAAAGAAGCAACAAAATGAAGCAGCGCACCCGAAGAATGGTCAACGATTTGTGGCACACACATACGGTCCAAGTTGCAAGATACAATCGAGCGATACGCACAGCAACAACTTCCTCATACCAGCAGCAGCAGCTGCAGCAGGCTGTAGGGACTGTAGGGACTGTAGGGGCGGCGGCAGCCGAGGCAACTGCATAGCTTAATTAGTGCAAAATAGTGGCCAGTTCGCTGCCAAAGTCTTTAATTTTTTTTTTTCGTTCAAATAGTGCAAGTTCGTTGCCCAAGTCTTTTGTTTCTGATGCTATCAAAATATTAAAGCCAAGTGTGGCAGCTGCTAACTCCACAGCTTAGAATCCACATGCACTATCTAAAACATTGGCAAGTTTGTTGCCTAAGTGTTTTATTTTGCTTGCAATCAAGTTTGTAGACAATATATTGATGATGACCAATCAGCATCCAAAAGCAATAGCTGTGTGCACCGTTAGAGCGTAAATGCGCACAAATCAAATGCACATTATTGACAGGTCCATTACAATCAACATTGTGGCAAGTTTGTTGCCCAAGTCTTTTGTCTTCATGGCATAGAACAATTAACATGTTCGTTGTCTAAGTCTTTTGTTGTTGTTTAGTCTATCAGAAAAGTATCGGGTTCGTTGCCTAAGTCTTTTGTTTTTCCTGCTATCAAAATATTGACGCGAAGTGCTGAAATGTAGCGACTACGCCCATAAAAAATCAACCGGCTGGCCATCAGTCGAAAGCTTAGAAGACACCACCATCCACAACAGTGCAGAGCCGTAAGCACCGTTACGGCGCAGCCGCTGACTGAACAATAATCAAAAGGCGAATTAAAAATAGACATAGAAATTAATTGCAATGGCAGCATTCGCTGCTCGGCGCGGCCAACGGGGCGCGGCTGCGACAGCTAAACGCATCTTGGCATCTTTGTGGCATTGGCATGAAGATGCATCTACAGCTGCATCAGATAATAAATTAGAGAGGCATACGGAGAGAGAGAGAGAGAGAGGGAGAGAGAGAGAGAGACTGTGAGACGCGCCCTGCACTTGCAGGCTGCGGCAAGGCGCTGCTCTTGAATGTTGGGGCGTTGCTGGAATTGTTGCCGCCTGCCTTTTGTCTTGTCTGTTGCTGTTGCAGTTGCTGCGGCAGCTTCTTCTTCTTCTTCTATTCTGAAAGCGGCAATTCATTTTCGTTTTGTCAGCAACAGCAAAAGCAACAACACAACTTAATTGTTGCCCAGTCGTCAACAGTTGCTGCTTCAAACAAATCAAAAGCAATGCCCAATGGACAGTTGGCAGCAACAGTTGCTGATGCTGCTGGTAAAGCGTTGCCCGCATTACTCAATGTCATTGGACGCCGCCAACGCTGCCGCCAAAGCTAAAAGCGCTGCTGATCGTCAATTAGGTGGGGACCAAAGCCACTGACATTTATCTGCTGCCACGCAGCCCTAATTGTGAAGTATGGCCAGCAACTGTTGCAAACGGTCGCAGCAGCAATCATTGCTGCCAGCCCAACCAGCCCAGTCAGTCAGTTTGAGTGACTAATTGCCAACTGATTGCACCGCGACGTTCTGGCTTATAAATAGGCACAGCAGATGAGAGCAGCAGCCGCAGCAACTGCGATTAGATGCTGTTGCCAGCCCCCAACAGCCACTCTTGAACTCATCGACTGCACAAACCCGCAGACAACACCTGCCTCTGCCTTTGGCTTGATGCGCCCCAAATTAAGTGTAGCCTAGTGTTGGCATCCCAAAGCAAAATTATTTACTCTCTCCGAGTACCTGGCAGGGATCCTTAACTTGGCACCAGCCACAAAACTTACCTTCAAAATGTGTCGCTGTACGCAAGGCTGCAAATACAACAAAAGAAATATATTACATTTTATATTTTAATTTCAATTTAAAATTTTTTTCTATATATAAGTGTTAATAATTCACAAGTTAGAGAGAGCTGTTGCGGCCTACAACATGAAACTCTCGACTTTTAAAACATTTCAGTGATTAAATAAATATGAATTTAAAAATAAGTTTTAAAAAATATAAGGCTTTTTAATTTTGGTTTAATAATAAAAATATATATATATATATATTTATATATATTTAAAACAGACTTACGAATCAAGAAAAAATGTATAAATACTATCATTTTAATGTTCAACTTTTAAACTAACCTTTATTTAAATATGTCTGAAACAATTTGTGAACCAATATCACAAATTTAAAAATAAATCAATACCTTTAAAAATTCCCAAAAGCTTAGCTTCTTTGGCGTTTTAAAGCACTTGCCACAAACTAATGTAAATCTACAATTCATCACTTTAGAATTTTTCCAAACTAGCCAAAGCGGGCATGTCTGCTTCTTCTTGCCACTTTTCTTATTCAACCCGAACGCAGTGGCTTTCTATACAGCTGCAGCTTATCGGCTACATCTTGGCCGCATCTTTCAACGCTTGGCGTAAACAATGCGCCTTAATTATTAGTTATTCCCGAATCTGATCATAATAACAATCAGCTATTTTTTTTTTTTGTTAGGGGGAAAAACTCAGCTTATAAACGTGCACGCTGCTGGGCAGCGGATTGAGCGGCATGAGAGAACGAGTTTTTTTGTTTTTTCTCGATTTTATTTTGGAAAGATAGTTTTATAATTTAAGCTACTTTTCTTTTGATTTTCTTTGGTGGAGAGGGGAGGTCGAGTTGAAGATGAACAGCATCCGAAGTTGCTGCAGCTTTAAATGCATATTTAAACTTATTTGATGATCAGCTGTGCACAGTTGTTGTTGCTGTTGTTGCTGCTGTTTGATCGTTTGCCTTGGCCAACATAGGCAACAGGCAGCAGCAGCGGCATTGCCATCATCATTAAGATCATTATGCCGTTGCCTGGTCGTCGTTTCATTCTGGTTTTGTAGCAGCGGCAGCAACATGTTCTTTGGCTAGTAAACCGCTAACCGCTAACCCCGACCCGTCCCGCTCGCTTTAGCTGAAAAGTTGCTGCGTAACGGTATCTACTACTCGTAGCAGACCCCAGCCCGCAGCTCGTCTAATGGGTTATTGATATACGCGCTGACTGGCTGAGAAGAAGAAGAAAACGTAAAAAAAAATATAAAACAAAATGTACAAACGAACTGGGATGCCACGCCCCGCCCGACCCCGGCCAGCCCACCTGGCCAGCTCGAGTCGAGTCATCATTCAATCGAGCGCAGCAGCAGAGTGGAAAGTGCAAAAAGAAATTGTTGCGCCGCATGTGGCCGCCAAAAGATCGGGACATGGACTAGCGGATATATTTGCATGCCAGCAGCAGCAGCAGCAACAACAACAGCATGCTGAGTAATTAAAGTAACAGCTACAACACCAGACAATTAAAAGAAAAAGAAAGAGAGAGAGGGAGAGGGAGAGCTGGACGGACCTGGCGACACGAACATGACGTTTCTTGCTTAGAAGATGCCAGCAAAAAAAAAGAAAGAAAAAATACATATATATATAAATGGTGCATAATCAACAATCAGTGGCAGCAACGGCGACGGCAACAATAACAATAAATGTTTGCTTTCTATTTGATTACTTGACCGAATTGCAATACAAAAGACTTAAGACACAAACTTGGCTAAGCTGCTATGCAGCAGGTTAGCTGGGCGGCATTTTCATTAAGCTCTATGCAAATGTGCAACGCCTGGCTGAGCCTCCGCTCTGCTCTGTGAATAACTAAAATCAGAAAAAGAAAAAGAAAAAAAAATAAGAAAAAAAACAATGCCAGTTTGCTGCAGTTGCTCCAATTTCCAAAGAAAATTCTATGGAGCGCGTCAGTTAACAGAGTGTACGAAAGAGAGAGAAAGACGGCAGTACGCATTCGCACACTCCAAAAACATACTTTACACACACAAACACACACACACACACGCGCGCATTTGCATGCTTCCCAAGTCTAATTAAACCTCAGACGCTGCGACGCTGCTCATTAAAACAACGGCCAAGAAGTCCAAGACTGGGCGGCCAGCAACAAATGGGCACACACACACACACGCACACATCCGTGAGTTAACAATTCTGTTGGCCACGTCAAGTGCAATGATATCATTTACCAACTCGTTGAAATCCAAAAAAAAAAAACACAAAAAAAAAAAGAATAATAATAATAAAAAAAAAACGACGCCCAACTTGAAATGACACTCGAAATGGGAACACTTTCACACATTGCATGGACAATGGACAATGGGACAAGTGTAGAATTGGACTTGTTAATCCATCAAGCCCCCAGCTCGCACAGGTACTTCTCCGCCTCTACTTCGCCTCTTGCCTCTTGCGTACATTCTTGGGCTCTTTTCACATAATAAATGTCTAACATGATGCCGCGCGTCATCATCATTCAATCAAATGCCAGCCAGTTAACGTAAGCAGCTGTTGCCAGCTCAGCTGGCTGGCTAATCAAGTTGGCTCATTCAAATTTATTTGGCCTGCTCTTTAGCTTCATGAGCGACAGACGTTAACAAGCGTGAGAGCAGCGCTTAAAACAAAAACAAAAACAAAAAAAAACAACAAGAATATTATGAATTTTTGGCTCTTTTGTGACAGTGAAAACAAGAACAGAGCATTATGTTAAGAGCGAAATTTCGGCACTATGTTTAGTTTTGGAATGTCTGACAGCTGTTAAAAGAATTTGTGGTCAAATATATTTTTTTGTTTTTTTTTTTAAATTTTTTAAAATTCCGACTGTACTCATAACGAGCTCACTCTAAGCAACTTCATGAGATTCGCTCTAATAAAATCCAGTTTTGCACCATTATTAAATCATATTCGCAGTAAATCCAAATTTAAGCAAGGCCACGAGCTGCACGCGAACTACATTATCCTACTTCTAGCCCCGACTCCTCTAGTTCTGCTTATTTTCTTTTTTAATCACATCTCAAGACCACACCAATCGCTGTCTGTTGATTTAACATGGAATTGTGTGCTTCATGTTTGCTTTGGGACAGCGTTGAATAATTTGTTGGCCTAGTTGGGAGCGTTCTTGTTGTTGTTGTTGTTGAAAGCTGAGACAGCAGTGCGACAATCAAAATTCATAATGGGAAACGCGAACAAAGGCAGAAAGGCAGAATCTTTCAGTTGGCTTATAGGGCGCATACTCTCTATCTCTATGGCCATGAATAGAGTCGAGCGAGTGGTCAGTGGGGCGTGCTGTAAAAAAATAATAACAACAACAACAAAACTACCGTTGACTAGCACAGATTCCAGCTAAAACTCAAGCCGTGCCCCCTCCCCTCCCAAAAGAAAACGAAAATATTTCAGCTGGAACCAGCCAAAAACAAAAAAATAAATAGAAGAGAGCAACAAAAATATGCCAGATCATCATCAGCAGCATTTGGAAACTTGGAATTCTGATTTGGAACAGGCAAGCAAAAAACAAAAAAAAAAAAAACTATGACAACTATGAAATTGCAACTCAGCGAGTGTTTAAGCGATTTATGTGAGTACACTCATACTCGCACTCAGCACTCGTATCGCTGACCATTCAACAGCCTCTTGAATTTGTCAGCGCGCCTTTTCGAGGGTTCGCTCACAATTGAAAGAGCTGAGAGGAACGGGGGGCTCCATTTACAATTTATCGCATTTATCAATTCATTATTTGTCTACCTATTGAGCCCATGTTTTGCGCATTGTTCTGGTGCGAATCGATTGTCGCAACAGGTGCTGAATTCGTTGGCTTAATTTGTTCAGTGCTTCAACAGCTGCGGCTGCTGTTGATGTTGCCTCTGAATGTGGGTCAGAACAACTCCAACTCTATCAGCAAGAACTCCAACAACTCCAACAACAACAACAACAAAACTGTGCCACAGCGCATTCAGTTACAACTGCCGCAGCGAAGCGGCACAAAACCCGAAACGAAATGAGCCACCGAAGAGCCACCAAATGGCTGAGCCACTGATGGCCGAAATGTGAGACAGGATGAACAAGCATCGTGTTGTTGTTGTTGTTGCTGCTGTCGCTGTTGTTAAGCATTGCATTTTCTTTTTTTTTTTTTTTTGGATTTTTTGTTGCAGTCTGCAGACAAGTTCTTAAACAGCTAAAGAAAATAAAAATAAAAAAACTTGCACTAAGCAACAGCGAACAACAACTTTTAACTAGTGCATAGAATTTTGCATACAAGCCCGAAGAAAAGTGCTGGAAAAATTTAAAAAAATAAAGAAAAAAAAACAACAACCAAAAATATATGTTAAGATCCTAAATAAAAACTTTATGATTAAGTTTGAAATACAAGAAAACTCTTGAAACGATCATAAATCTCTATAAACATTATAAACTTATATACAGTAACACATTTGATAAACGAAAAACTGTTGCCTTTCTTAGTATATTATTTCACGACTAATTTCTAGCCAATATAACATTTTTCAAAAATTACCCTCAGTTCACAAATTTTGCTCTGCACATCCTTTCAAAAATTTCTATTTAAGTTTATATAATTTCGTCAATTATTTTATTATATTATTTATTTATTTTTCTTTTTTGTTTGTTTTACTTTTACCCCATTTTAACGTAATCTTCGATCGCAATTAGTAAAATCTCTTAAGTAGTTTTAAAGCTAACTTGATGCATTTTGCTGTAGCATTTTCTTCAATCTCTTTTGCTCTTCACTTTCCTCACATTATCGCAAGCTAAGATCACAAACTTTCTTCTGATATATTTTGTGTTTAATTTTGTTGTTGTTGCTTGAAGAGTCTTTACGCAATAATATAAATTGCTTACACAAACATTGGTTGAAATTAATTACAACTGGATCGATCTTTAGTGCAGCTCTATTCACTTTTACCTCCTTCAGCGAGGCCCATTTCCAATTTTCTCAAGTATTTCTCGTTGCCTTCGTTTGTTTGTTTTGTTTGTATATTTTTATGTGCTATTCACACGTATTTGAAATGTTTTTTTTTGTTGTGTTGTATTCTAATCTAATCAAAATCGATTTCATCAATTTCCGCTACGAAACTTGGCAACTTGATTGCCAGCAAATGAAGTGAAATACATTCAAAAGTGGGCCAAGCCAAGAAAAAAAAAACAAAATAAAGCTTTTAGCGCTTAGCGTTTAGTTGAAGTTGTTGTTGCTGTTATTGGTATTTTCCCATGTATTTTGGTTAGTGTTGGCCAGCTCTGGCAGATTTGGGTCAGTTTTGTCGCATCTCTCCGCCCCACCGGCCGACACGCATCTCGTGCAAATGGCGCCGCCGCCGGCTAGCAGAATGGACGACAGTTAACGACAGAGAAATTTTATACATTTGCTGCACTTACGACAAGCCTGAGATTTGTAATGAGGCAAACACACCGAGAGAGAGATAGAGAGAGAGAGAGGAGGGGGTAAGTGGCGGAGCTAGTTGAAATTTGCTCGCTCTTGTGGTTTTACATGCTGTAATTAAACGTATTTCTTGCCTTTTTCTTTTCACCGAGCTAATGCAAATGCATTTCGTTTGCAAACTGTTGTGTGTGGTGTGGCAAGTTCGTTGCCTAAGTCTTTTGTTTTTTTTTTTAGCGTGTAACGTGTACCGTTCGTTTAATGTGAAACCGGGCGGCAGTGGCTTTTATTACTGCTATTCTATTTCTTGGGCTTTTACGATTCGATTATAAAATAACAAGTCATTTTTATGCAACATTATTACGTTATTTCCGGAGCAAAAAACAACAACAAATATACAACAACAAAAAACCAAAAACAATAAACTTTAATTTCAACAAAGTCAACTCGCATTTTTTGGCTTCTGCTGAAGATATGCCCACATATGTGTGTGTGTGTGTGTGTGTGTGTGTGTGTATGTAAGAAGCTATAAAAACAGACGCCGGCCCGAATGGCCCAATGGGTAGGTGCAGTGCACTGTGTATGTGTGTGTGTGTGTGTGTGTGTGTATGGGGGGCAACTAGGTACTTCTTTGGGGGCTGCTGCTCCGCATTTCAGTTGTTTTTGCTGCGTGCGCTTTTTTATATACATATACACAATACATGTACAATGTATATATATATTTTTTTTGTGTATTTTTTTTAATGCGTTTCTCATGCTTTTGGCCCGTTGCTTTTTGCTGTTCCTTGTCGCTGTGTGTGTGTGTGTGTGTCTCTTTCTTCTACACTAAATGCTTCCTAATGAATTGGGTGACCAGCAACGACGTCGCTGGCGATGGCGGCCCGGTAATAACGGTTAATTGCGTTAATGACTTTAACAGAAAATATAAAGCGCAAGCATTAAAAAAAAAGTAAAGCAAAGCAAAGTAAAGTAGACAAAAAGAAAGAGCATTAAATGTGCCATTGTGTATTACACTGTGTAAGTCTCTGTGTGATTGTATGTTAAATAGAGAGCGTGTCCAGCTGGGTGGGTTTGGGTTTGGGCTTAAGACTAGTTCACGCCTGCATTTTCCAATGAATTGAAAATGTCACAAGTTATGCAAACTAACAGACAACTGCGGGCGCTCAGAACCTGTCAATGTACTGTTCATTATGCCACACACACACACACACACACACAAATAAAACACTTGAATAAATTGCACTCATTTTGCTGGGGTATAGCATTGGTCGAGTTCGTTGCCTAAGTCTTTTGTTTAGCGCCTGCATACAAATCTTAAGTGCAAACAAAAAATAAGGGGGAAAATCAACTCTTAGGGCTGTGATTATCTCAGAATTTCTAAGTGTCAAAAGAAATCCATTAAAATGCCTGAGCCTTATTAGAAGACAAAATTGTTTTTTATTACACAAACATTCCTATTTTTGGTTATTTTTTCTATTCATTAACTACAAGTGTGATATTGTGAGCAAATATCATATATAAATATAAATTACTATAACCCAACAGACGTTCAATAAAAAAAACACTCTTAGTTGTCTTTTTGTTTAGTTCATATAACAGCTTTAACAAAAATAAAATATTTACACCACTTAGAATTATTATATAGTTTACCATCTATAATATTTTAATGTGGTCGGAATGTTTTTTTTTTTTTTTTGTTAAAGCTGTACCGATTTTTCAGTTATCCCTGTTGTATTTATTGAAAAATTTATTTTTATATATTATTATGTTTTTTTTTGTAGTTTCATAATTTTTTTCATTACTTCATCAGATGTTCAGTTTTCTTTAGATTTTTCTATATATCGATATTTGGCATCCTTCGAAACCTCTATCGTAAAAATTGTATTATTTATTGTTTATATTTTTTTTAAATTATCAGTTCTCTTCAATCGTCTTTTATTTATATTTTTTATATTGTTTTTTTTTTTATTGCTTCTTTCTTTTAGTTTTTCTCCCTTGTATAGCTAATATAGTAAAATATTTTCAAAATCATTTCTTATAATTGATCGTTTTCCAGTTTCCCTTCAATAAGTTTTACGTAGATATGACTTTAATCTATTACATGCTGTTTTAATTCTCATTTCTTTAGTTTTTCCAACACTTCTTTAAAATATGACATACCAAAAAAAATTTTAAAAAATATATAATTTTGCAGCACTTTTGTGTTTAACTCTCTTCACAAATATGTTGATTTTTTTCTTACCTTCGTATTAGTTTATATTGCACACTAAGAATTAGGTCTTTTATAGTTGTTGTACTCTCAGATTTTTGTTGAATTGAATTTATATTGGCAGCGAAAATCCTTTCGCGTATGTTTCTTGTCGGATGAACAGAAAAAAAAGTAGCTTGCACTTTCACACTTTCGACACTTCGTGGGTGGCTGTTTAGTACAAGGAGGTGTCTTGTACTCGAATCCGAATGCCACCAAATGTTGCAATGTTGCACACTTTCAAGTTCACTTCAGGAGCACACAAAGTTGTTTCAAAAAAAAAAAAAATATTTAGTTATTATGTCCACGCTGCTGCTGCTGTTGCTGCTGCTGCTGCTGATGCTGATGCTGCTGCCAATGCTGCTGCTGCTGCTGCTGCTGATGCTACTGCTGACTCGACGGCGCTGTTAGCACTTCAATTGCATTACGCGCAATGGCTGGTGGGCCAGCGAGTGCGCCACTTTTATGCTTTTCCCAAAGGTCTCCACGGCGAAGAAGAGCCAGCCGGGAGAGCGCACAAGAACAGCGGCAGAGAAAGCGGCGACGTTGTCGTCGTCGTCGTCATCAATGTAAGAAAGCTATGCAGCAACAACAGCAGCGATGCAAACGCACGAAGCAGAGGCGAAGAAAAGCGCGAGCCCATTTCTACTTTACTTTACACACACATACATGCACACACGCACACATTCTCACGAAGCCACTCACACGGACACGGACACGGTCGAGCGAGCGTTGCGCCTCTTCTGCAGAACAAGAAAGAGTCCAAAGCTGAGAACGAGAGCGCACTCTCCAAACTTACAACAACTACTGCGCACGCGCGCACACACACTCTCCGTGGAGAGTTTCCATATTGAGGCGACCTCAAGCTAACAGCAGCCGTTGTTTTAACAGCATTCGCCGCTCGTAGCATTGAACTTGAACAACAGAGCGCCGGCAACAGTTGCTCGGTCGGTCGGCTTGAGGTTGACTTCGACACCGCCGCCTTCTTCTCCCGTTGCCATTAAATGCTGATGAGACAACGGCACCTGTTGAAGCCGCATTGCTCGATCTGCATGGCTACCGTTTGGGGCAATTTGGTGGGGCCCAAAACAGATCGCTCGCAATCTTGTCAGCATCTGTGGAGCTCTCGATCTACTATTGCCCGATAAATATGCTAATGAATTATGCGCAGTCACTGCGGCAACTCTGGCAACATGTTGTGTAATCAGCGCGACGATGCCAGCCGAATGATAAACATGGGCGGCCAAATCTATTGCACAAATATCAACAATGTGTGTTCTAACTGTAATTAAGATTGGGATAGCCTTTGTTTTAAATTTTCTTAATTAAAAATGTTCTTCTTTGCGTTTGAATCTTATATGTTATACATATTTTCAAGATTTAGTATGTTTTGATCAAAAGATCAACTTTTTGATAGTTTTATATGTATTATATGTATTATTATTATCCATTTTTTTCAGTGTATTCAATGTCGTGTTATAGTTTTTTTTTTTTGAAAAAAGAATATGCACGACTCTTAAATTTTGGACAGTTAAGAACATTTCCCTTATTTTATTTTACGGCTATCAAACATACAGAAATTTTCAACTGCACCTTCACATCACATCATCTTGTTATTTAATCATTTAATCTACAGTTATGTATATGACCGAATTTTGTATTTACTCTTATATCGAATCTGTGTTCTAATTATGTTTTAGAAATCTTCCGATTTTAGTACACAAATATTTATTGTATTCTTTATCGCATGATTGTGCAGAAACGTTGAGATATCTAATTGGCATTTTTTTTTCTTTTTACAGTTTTGTTTAGTTTTCTCGCAATTTATGGGAATAGAAAGTGGTCGGGCTACGGCACATTTTGTTGATATTATGCCAATTAAGGCAAGGGGTGACAAATTCTGCGGTCGTTACGTTGGAAATATGTTAAGTAAAATGTAAAAGATGAAGAAGAAGCAGCAGCAGCAGAGGCAAATCAACTGAAGCACCGAGTATTTGCATTAAACATTAACGGAGTTGTCTGGCAGGCAAAAAGAAACAGCAATATAAACGACTAGCTGGAAATAAAGAAAACAAACATTAAAGTAGCTGCCCGCTTGCCTAAACAGACTGCGACTGCGACCGCACGCAGGGGCAAGACGCAGGCCGAGCCTGTGCCAGCGACAGCGACTGCGACTGCGACTGCGACTGCGGCTGAGTAATGAGAATTTAGACAAGTAAACTCTACGCAGTCGCAGGTCATTGGCATGCTGCTAACGGCGCTGCCGGCGCAAATGGTTAACAGCGGCCTTAACAGTGGGCATTAACAGCGCTGCAGCCTTGTAGAGTTGCCGAACGAGCGTAAATGTAATCATAATTCATTAGAGCGGCATCAATCGGGCCGCAGCGTCGCCGCGCGTCGCCCTCACATAACAGCAAATGAATTGCCCGGACTGAGACAGTAGCCAGCGAGATGAAACTGGAGTTGCTGCTGCAGTTGCTGCTGCAGTTGCAGTTGCAGCTGGAGAGCTGCAAGCGACAATAATTAAGATTGGAACGAATGGCAAACGCAGTCGAAGTCGCCGCGAAAGCGTAAAGAAATCACTTAAAATATGAAAATTGCTTGACGCTGTAAGTTCCGCTTATTTAAGCTGACGCGGTCGCTGTTGCTCTTGTTGTTGCCGCTTAGTGCTGTGGCCGCCCCCACGGCCACACCCCCTCGCTGCCCACTTGGGACATGTTCTATGTGACAGCTGTTAAAAAAAAAATCCAAAAACACCGTTGCTCTCCATTGCAACTATTCCCCATTGCACGCAACTGCAGCGTTTTTGGGCGCCAGCTATCAGTTACCATACTCATAGAGATGGGCGCATTGCAATCGGGTGTAGCCGACTGCGAAATACTCGTTGACAGGGATATATGGACTTTCGAGGCCCACGCGATATTTATTTTACTGGTTTAATATGCCTCCCAGTGGGCAGAGAGCAAATAAGAAAGTTTTAAAGAACAAAAAAATGAGAGAGCGGATAAGAAAGAGAGAGAGAGAGCAAGAAGAGAGAGAGAAACATATTGAAAAGCAAATATAAATATAACTTTTGAATAACACGCACGTAAGCCAAAAATCTGCAGGCATTACCTAAATTCGTGAGAATCGCATAGAGAAGCCCAAATTGCCATGCTAGTCAATTAACATAAAGACTACATACAACATTTTTTTTGTTGACTAAATTCTGCGTTTTTTTGTCAACAGATTTTAACACTTTACAGGACGCGAAACTGGCATGAAATATTATTGTTATATACGTGCTTTTGGAACAATCGGACAAAAGTAACAAAATATATAGTGTATTTCCAATATTTATTGCAGGAGTATTACATTTTTGAAACAAAGAAATTAACTTTTACAAATTGTTCTACAAATAATCGTTCAAAGCACAGTGAAATACTTAATCCGAAGGAAACATCAGTTTCTTACATCAGATTAGAAAACGGTTAAGAAGATTATCGAATTAAAATTGGGAAGAAAAATTGCTGCCATTCACATCGATACATCGATGCTGACTGCATACCCATCACCCAAAACAACAACAACAATGCGAGTGGAATCGAATCAAGCATCCAATCTGATTTTAAGCTGCCTCGTGTCACGTTTGGCTGTTTGCCTCACGCGCTCATCTCTAGCTGTTGGTAGAGTGTCTCCTGGCAGTTGCCGCCAGCCAGCCACACACACACACACACACACACACACACACACACACACACACACACACACACACACACACACACACACACACACACACACACACATTTATATATATACTTGTTGTTTGTGTTGTTTTTGGTTCTGTTCTAAATATTTGCACGGCTTTGATCATTTTGCAGCCGAGGCAGCCTTTCTTTTTATTCTTCCTTTTTTGTTTTTTCTTGCTCAGATTTTGCGTGGTTCTGTTCTCATATAGATTCTGTTCAATTCTGTTAAGCTAGAGTCGGCTTTTACTTTTTCAGTGCTCTCTCTGTTCCGGTCTCGTCCATCAGCTGTGCTGGGCGATAAAATAAAATAAAATTTGCTGCAAACTCCGCATAACCTTCCACTTCCCTGGGCAAACACTTAATCTTGTTTGTCCGTCTGTCTGTCTGTCTGTCTGTCTCTCAGTTTGTTTGTTGATTCAATTTGATTTCTAGTTAATTAGTTGTTATCATACATGCCAGTTAATCACAGACGGCGGCCATTTACCGTTAGCTTTCCAATGCGGCCAACGAGTTTTCAATTTGGCCAGCTAACAGAAACGAACTTTAAGCGCCAATAGACAAAGCAATCCCCAAAAATCTCGATGTGGCCGGAAGTCGTCGGAGCAAACGCTGATGATCTGACCAGATTCTAAGCACAAGTAATTCATCGATGGCCAAGAATCTCAGTGTGCAGCCAAAATGGAATCCATAATGGCCAGGCGTCTGGCCATTACACTAATTCTCACTTATCTCTAAATGCTGCCAAAGATCTCATCTCTTATTTGTTCTTTTTTCCATTCTCTGTCACGTAGAAATACGGGAAAAACTTGGGTGTGGAATATAAAGTCCAATTCAATTTACAGGCAAAAAATAGAAATGAAATGAACAATTTATGCTATGTTCAAGTAAATATAATACATATATATATAAAGAGGAGAAAGAGATATATGATATATGCAGCATTTGATTTAAATCGAATATGTTATATAAATGTAGATTTTGCTCAATCTTATTCCAATAAATATTCTACAAATCTATGCAGAATTTATCGTTATAAATTTTTAATTTTTGAAAAGAAATTTTTGTAGAAAATTATACATAAAATCACTGAATTGTTATTGCTAAAATTTTCTTATTTATTATTATTTTTGTATTTATTAAATAAGGATCAGATCAGATCAGATCAGATCTTTAGACGTACATATATTGTTGTGCATACACTGAGAGAAATCTGGAATTCATGCAATTTTGTTTTTTGAAATTCACGAGATTTTACTAAAAATTATCGCAGTTTAACTAAATTTTTTAAATTTGTACCCGATTTATTAAAAAAAAAGGTACTGTATCTCTGTGGGATAAAACAAACACGTACTTTATTCAAGAGCCCGTGTATTTAATTGAAATGCGACATTTTGGCATATTTCCCTTAGTAATTTAATTTATTTCTCAATAATCTTTAAATTATTGCTGTAATATTAATTATTTTCCTGATATATATAGAATATGCGTGTCTAAAAGATATATATTTGTTTGTATTTTATATTTATATTTATATTTCATAATTAATATGTATTTATATTGCATTGAATATATTATATTTTCTATATCCAAGTTTTGAGAGCAAACCCAATATAATTATTATTATATAATATTAATATAAAGAATCTGATTTAAAGTCAATCTCTCTCTCCCTTTATCTTTAGTAAAAGCGTCTAATTTCTTTGCCTCTTTTATAGGGTCGCAGAATGTTAATTCACTGAAATTGTTAGATTACGTAACGACTTCAGGTTGTACTTAAATGCACATAAGAACCGCATGGAGGGTGTTGATCATGTCAGCTTAGTGCGGGGCTTATCTATGATGTTGTTGTTGCCAGTGCTAAAGATCTGCTCAAGCCCGCGCTGTTAATGAGAAGAGTGCAGAACATGTGGTTGGGAGACAACGGCAACGAGGTAGAAGAAGAGTGCGAAGAGGGGGAAGAGGGGAAAAGGGAAAGGGGGCAATCACGCCCAAGGGACGAGTGAAGCTCATTAGATTTGGTTTGGAGCTGCTGAAATGCGGGTGCCTCTTTCGGCTTTCACTCCAGCTCCAGCTGCCCGCCCAGCCCAGCCGGGGGGGGGCTGTGGCTGGGGCGGCCCATCTGTTGTCATCAGGGCGCAAGTTTTTCAGCTGGAATCGCCGTCTGGCCGACTGGCTTGCCAGTCAAAAAGTTGGCAGCAATTCGTTTGTCGTGTCGCTCGGCCAGCCCCAAAGCCAGCGCCACAACGCGGCTAATTAGCGCCTTCAGGTTGGCTAACAAGGCCCGATGCTAATGTCGCTGCCAACGCTGCGACGTCGACAGAACATTTGAGCGTGGTCATTTATTAGGCTGCGCACTGATGCTGATTGCAGCAGGGATTGCTGCTGCAGTTGCAGGCGAGCCCATTTGGAACCAAATTAATTTCTCAACAATTCATGGGATATATTCTTGGCATTTATCTTAATAATTTTTGGGCAGCGTCTGTTGACAGCTGGCGGGGGGGATAGAGGGGCATTTGCATTTTGCCAATTTAAATGCTGGGCGAAATGTTCGACGTTCAACATTCAACATTGGGACGCGGCGACAGCGACATGCGACGCGCACATCGATCATCATTTGCGGCGCGAAAAAAGTGAAATGCCTGCAACGAGCTGGAGTAAGTGGGGAAGGGGGCTGAGAGGGGGGACTGTAGGCAGTTGCGACGCCGCCGGTCACACAAAACGTTGGAATTCTGATTTTCTCGCTGCCGCCGCTGCTGCTGATGATGATGATGAACGTCTTCGTCTATGGGTACGTCTTGGTCGTGTCCAACGTAGTCGGGCATTAGAATTAAGCTGTAACTTTGCATCGAAATTAAATTTATAGCTCAGACAGCAACTGCCAACCAAGAAGACAACAACAGCAACAACAACAAAAACAACAGCATCAGCACAACATTCATCCCAGCCATTAGAAGAAAACCAGCAAAATTGCAAGGATGGCAAAAAATGTGAAGAAAAATAAAAATAAAGCAGTTAAAAGAATGAAAAAAAAACCAAAAAAATGGTCAACAATATTAAGCGTAGCGCTTCAGACATTAACTTAAAGGGAGGCGACTGAGCGGGTGAGGGGGGCGGGCGGCCTTTTTAACGGGGGATGGGGGCGCCGGTGATGACAGCGGATCGTCAGACATCGCATTCCCATGTGAAAGTTGTACGAAAACAAGAAAAATTATTGACTTAAAACAAAAAACTCAAAAAAACAGAAGACAAAACAACAACAACACAATTAACGAAACAGAAAACAGAAGAAGAAGAAGTAGCTACAGCAGCAGTAGAAAACGCGCCTGTCGATGCTTGCATGCTCATCTCTAAAGATCATGTCATGTGCCGCTTGTTATTATGGATGGTAATGACGATCATCAGCCATCAGCCTGACCCAAATATTCAGCTAACTCCAGTCATAAAAACAAGATTAAGCCACAAACGAGCGACAGCTATCCTCGCAAAATATCCTATATAATTTTCTAAAATTTCTATTAACTTTTTTTTTAATGAATTTTAAAAGTTGTTTTTGCTGGTTTTTCGTGTATGTCGGTTATGGTTAATTAAGTTAAAGTAATGCGTGAATGTTAGTTATAGCTGTTAATAACAGAACACATGTTAATTCACTATGTTAATATAATAAGACCAGGTGCTCAGGTTGCTAACAGCACGCTGTATGTCTTATAATACATACAGGATTGTTATATGAGAAATATCTAAATTAAAGCTTTGCTTTTGAAATATAGACAATTTTATTTAATATATAAAAATTAAAAATTTTAGTACAACATAATAAGAACTTTTGGTAGAAGCTCGCCGCCTGTGATATATAGAATGTTAATAGTTAACATAATAACGTAACAATTACATGAAATGTAAAACCCTATACTTACATTACTTTTTGTTCAAATATAAATGAAAATTTGCACAAAAACATAAATGTTTTATAATTATCAAAATCTACTTAATTTCCCCTTACTAAAATCTCTGACAAATGATATTGAATTAAGCTGATCTCTTCAAAAGAGTTTTTTTACACTACAGCGCACCCGGATCCTCTCACTTATATATTAAACAAACAGATTGTTTGTGTTTTGGTTTTATTTTCTTTTTCTTTTTTGCAATTCTGTTTGTTCGATCTTTTGGTTTCACCTCGCTTTTTTTTTGGCCAGACCCAAGGTAACCTCTTTGGCCATTGTCCGGTGTAATTTGCATTATGTTCTAGTTTCCATTTATGTACATATTTGCTTATACTTTTCGTTTTTGCCTTTGGTATTTTCTATTTGCTTTTGTTTTGAACACAAAAACAAATTTGTAAATAAAAAAACAAACACAAAATGACTTTAAACTTCTACAAATAGTGCAAAGTTTGCTCGTCATTCTCAGACCGTTAGTTGGCCATATATAAGTATATCTAAATAACATATTTGGGCTAGTCTCGAGCGAATGCGACGGACAGCGGGCAGCAGGCAACGGGCAGAATAAAGCGATCAGCGGAAGAGCAAACAAAAGACTTAGGCAACGAACGCGACGATGCTACGCAAGCCGGGGAGGTGCGGCGGATTCTCGAGGTTGCGGCATCTTTAGAAATAATTATCGCCTCTGTCCATATTGTTCTAGCGTGAAAGTAAAAACCGTTAAGAATTAATAACTATATAAAGCTTTTGGCCAACAAATTTGCGAAGAACAACAACAATGACAGCGAAAAAAAAAGAGTGCAAAACACAAGTCAAAGGCAGGGGCAACAGAATTGATAAAAATAAACTTTTTCTTTTACTGGGTCAACTTGTTGTTGTTGGCAACAGCAGAATTAGAAACAGCAACAACATCATCAACAGCAGCAACAACAAAAACAAATACAAACAGTCAAAATGAATCAAAGAACTTTTTTGATACCTCAACGTTCACTAGCCACGCATATGGGAGCAAACTGGCCAACCAAATGCCATAAAAATAATAAAGCCACTTTGTGATTTATTGCGATTATCAATATGAAAGTGATACGCGACCCAAAGACCCACAGAACTGCGCGACGACCCCGCCCACCTCTCGAAACCAAATCGAGAGCCAAAACAATGCTAATTAATTTCGAATGCTCGTAAGATAAAGCTGGAGGGGATTAAGGGCGTTATTGTGGGCGTTTCGAATGCGAATGAGTCAGTTTCTAATACGCATAATATTCCAAAATTGGTTCACCCAAATCAACGATGAAAGCTGAAGAGCATCCAAAAACTGATTAATCATCTATTTATATTCTCAACACTCAGAATTTTGGAATTTTGAAATAAAATTAAAAGATCTTCAAAAAAGAATTTTGGTTTCAGTTTAGGATTTTAGTTTAAATATTTTTGATTAAATTCTCAGTTGTCAGAAATACGTTTGAAATACCGTTGCATTCTGTCTTGGGAGGTCTGCGTCTACTTATGTATATAGTTTAGCAATAATTCGCATTATAATAATCACAGAATTGTCACTAATTTTACTGTAATTTGCCACATTCCCTGAGTTGGCTCTGTTAGACTTTAAGGCTGTTCAGTTAGTGGACAGTTGTTGTCTGTTGGCCATCATTATCGCTTGTGATTGCCCATTATCATTACCATCATCGTCATTAGCATTAGCATTAGCATTGGCTGAGCAGCAAAAGCGCGATGACAACAACAATGATCACGACAACGGCGCAAAAACAACTGTAAAGCTCAGATTCAAAAAGAGATAGAGATACAGATACAGGTACAGATACAGATACAGATACAGCTAAATTCAACTTACATTTACTCAACTCAACTACCATGAATGAACAAACGCAGACGTTGACTGTTCACTGACAGCAATCAGCTGGGAGTATGATCTAATCATTCTGATTCGTTTTTGATAGAAATTTCTTTGGCAAGAAGTGTGTCAGCCATTACAGCTATCCATCCCTGAGTCCACAGCGCCAATTTCTTTTAAAAAATGTTCACTTTTGTTCTGCAATTTTTAAATACCATATTTTTGCACACAACAATATTTAGCTACAGTCTTGCCTGATAATATTAAATTAACATGTTTTTTTAATTTTTTATTATTCATGAAAAATTACTCAATTTTTTATTTATTTATTATTTTTTATCTTTTCTTAAATTCCTTATTTTGCCTACGTCATAATTTCAAAGCAAGTTTAAATTATAAATTTAAGTTAATTTAAAATATTTAATTTTATTATATTAATTACTTTTCTGAATTAAAATCATAATTTAAAAAAATGATCTTAACGAGAAACTTCTTTCCATAAATTTTGGCTTTATTAACTTAGAATTGGCTTTGATACAGAGACACAATTTCAGCTTTTAAAACTCCAAGAATAAACATGAATTGAAGGTTATTAGATTTTTTTCCTTTCCCCCCCCCCCCCCCCCCCCCAAACAGCTCCTCCTTCATTCTTCATCTTCAGTCGCCTACAGGTCCAAATCAATTGCAATTCCCAAATAGCCATTTAGGCCAACATACTCGTAATGTGCCACAGAAAGAAAAAAGAAATAAAAAATCAAACATGGAGAGAAAAACCAAAAGCAGTTGCTGACAGTTGACCAGGCAACAATTGACCGATTTCCATGGCCTGCTCCTGGTCCAGAGTCCGCTGATAAATGAATGAGACGTTGGCCAACACCATAACCAACTGCTGCTGCTGCTGCTGCTGCTGCTGCTGTTGCTGCTCCTAGCTGGTAGTCACTGACCTAGAATGCAGGCAGCTTCAGCTTTTACTGTTGTCTCTGTCCGTTGCCGTTGCCGCTGTTGCTGGTGTTCTCATACACTGTTTACCATACACAAATGGAGTATATTGAATTTGAATCGGTTCGTTTGCTCATCTATTTATGCTGAAAAATAACTCGACTAATTTATCTAAGCCAACAATATTTGGTAATATTTTTATTGATGATCTCCCCTGGATTTTTCGACCACGCAATTAAAAAAAAATTCCTCCCAGTCACACATTTTCCATTTAAGTCAACAAGTTATCAAGCCAGAGTATTGCGCAGCAGAGTATTACTGCTGCTGCTGCTGTTGTTGTTGTTGTTCTATTCTGTGTTCTATTCTCTGTTTTATGTGTCGTCGCTTGCAGCACTGCGTCCATGACTTTGGTTACCAATACCGTTTGCCGGCAACTCCAGCGCCAACTTATTAGCATAATCTCAGCGAATGCAGCCGCAGCTGGCGTCGCAGTCGCAATCGCAGTCGCAGTCGCAATCGCAGTTGGTAACTCTCATTATGCCTGGCTGACTGACACTGGCAGTGGCTGTGGCACCTCATCATCGGCGGCATCAATTCGCCGCTTGATGCATCGCCAGTCAGCGTGTGAAGCGAACCTGGCCAAAGTCAAGTTGTAGCTGCAACTAGCTCCGGCCTGCTGCCTGCTGCCTGCTGCATGTTTAGCATTCCACTGCAGCGACAAAGTCAAATTCAGATTCATTTCGTTTCGTTTGGTTTGGGCTCATATGATAGAAATTAGAAGAGACTAAAGTCAGCCTCTGCCTTAGCTATGAATGCACTTAGCGAAAAGAGCAGTTAATTTGATTGTACATTAATTTGTATTGAAATTCTTTCTTTTTTTTTTTTAATAAAATATCAAAATTAAATTTTATTTTTTTTATTTTATTATTTTTCAGTTTTAGGTATGCCTTAGCTATGAATGCACTTAGCGAAAAGAGCAGTTAATTTGATTGTACATTAATTTGTATTGAAATTCCTTCTTTTTATTTTAATAAAATATCAAAATTAAATTTCTTTTTTTATTTTATTATTTTTTATTTTATTATTTTTTATTTTATTATTTTTTAGTTTTAGGTATGCCTAAGCTATAAATGCACTTAGCGAAAAAGAGCAGTTAATTTGATTGGACCTTAATTTGTCATCCTTTTTTGAAAAATAATATATCAAATACTTATTTGCCTCAATAAATAAATAAATTTTGCTTAAATTAATTTTTAATTATTTTTGTATTTTGAAATTTTGGCAATAAAAAATGCGCTTGAAATAAGCACACTTTGATCTTGACTAGATTTAAATCAGCATTTGGGCTTATTTGGATTCGAAAGCTCTTAGCATTTTCTTCGAGTGTATTCGTATTTCTAATTCTATTCGTATTTGTATTTGTATTGGCATAATTTCTGGCTTTCATGCTGTCTGTTTGTCTGTTTGTGTGCTTGTGTGCGCCATAACGGCATTTATAACCTTTTCATTAGCTTTTTGATTTAAAACTCAAATCTGCCTCATGTTGTGTCTCTGCTTGCCTCTCCTTGCCCTCCACACCCCGTTTGCCAAACAACCGTCGCACGCCATTTACGCGCATAATTTTCGGTTAGCCAAGCTTTTTTGCCAGCCTTTTTTTCTTCTTTTTGTTTTGTTTTTTTGGCTGGGAGTCAGCTACCATTTGGTTCGATTCTGGCTTTGGGTTACGACCAGCTCTTCAATTTCAACTTCAACTCTTCTTGGCCATGTTTAGTCGGCTAATATTGAATGAGCGGCTGGCTGTCTGTCTGTTTGTGCAAGTCTTTTGCGTTTTCTATTTGCCAATTTTGGGACAATTTTGCGAGTGCAAATAATTGTTGATTGAGTTCTGTGATTATACGTAAAGTGCCGTCTGACAGTTGAACTCATTACAGACCACTTAAATGTGCTAATTTCTGTTATCGATAACTGTAAGCAGATCTTCTCTCGCGTTATCGATAATAAGACGAAGGAAACTCGCTGCAAAATAAAAGTTGTCATTATGATAACTACAGTGATCGACTATCGATAAGTAAATGTTCGTGTTATCGATAACTAAAAATTCAACAGAAATTAAACTATCGACCC